>VDFB02098149.1:0-48194 GCA_007258455.2 Sequoia sempervirens | reverse complement strand
GATCCAAGATATCATTTTCTTAGTCTCTTTCTACTATAAAAATCCCAAATATATTTTCTCTTCTTCTTTAACAATCATTAGAATTTTCAACATGGAATTTTTAGAAATTCTATTCTTTCGGCTTTAGTTATGGCCTATAAGATTTGTGTGGGAATTGAGGAAAATTTTCTATTTGGGATCTCCTTTCATGCTATTCAAGAGATTAATCTATTCCCCTATGATATCTCTATTGCTCAAAAGTGGAAGTTGCCTTATGATATATCTCTCCTGGTCTCTAAAGCGAAATCCTAAAGAGATGATGTTGCTTGGAAGGCACCACCGGATGGTTGGGTTAAGATCAATTTTGATGGTGTGGCTAAAGGAAATCCGAGACCTATTGGATATGGGGGAGTGATTAGAAATTCTAATGGTAGGTTCGTCTCTACTGTGGCGCTCCCTTTGGGAATCCAGACAAACCACTATGCGGAGGCGGGTACAGCTTATCATGGACTCAAATTGGCTCAAAGCAAAGGGTATAGGAATGGTTGGAGGGTGACTCTCTGAACATTATTAATAATTTGAAGAATGCCTCACCTCTATCTTGGACTATTGAGGCCTTGGGCAGGGATTTTATTTAAATTATCAACTCCTTTGATAATGTTTATATCTCCCACATTTTGAGAGAGGGAAATATGCTAGCTAATTTCTTCGCTAACTTTGGTGTTAGAGATAGCAAGGAGTGATATTTGAATGATCCTATTCCTTTTGAGGCTACAACTATAATTAATAATGAATGCTAATCTAATGTCAATCTTTTTGTACATTAAGGGGTGCATGTCCTTACTCACATGGTTGAATATCATGAATGACAATGTTAAATTTATGATTTTGAGGGAAGGCTTTCACAAGGCGCGAAGTTCAAATTCTTTATGGCATATTTGTCTTGTGGCTAGCTTTGCATGGATTGTGGGTGTTAGTCACCTTAGTTTCCAAAGTCTTCTGCTAGGTAATCTTGTTCTGGGTGGTGTTTGTTTTATTTTCTTGAGCTTTCTGCTGTGTGATTGGCCTCTGTTTGTTAAGTATTCAGCTATGGGTGGGGACATAAACCATGTCAAGCCTAAGTCCTGTGTTACTTCTAAGTAGAGGAAGGAGGTGCGGGATATTTTAGAGAAGGGTAGATTAACTCCATATATGGAGAAATTGCATGGTAACAATCCCTAGGTCACCGATTTGGTTGCTGAAGGGTGGAATGAGAGAACCCTAAATTTGGGTGCTAGGGAAATTGTGGGTGATGAAGAATTCATAACCCAAATTACAGGCTTGGCTATTTAGGGTATGAAGGTGTTCAGAGACAAAAAATAATTGCAAGCTACGATATCTATTTTCTTTAAAGGGAATGAGGCTTATGATTTGAAGCCAACGAAGAGTGGTGGGTATCAAAGGAGTTCCTTGAAAGCATTGTGGTGTGATGTTGTTGAAGAAATTATGAGGTATGTCACCTTGGAAGGCAGGTATACGATGATTAACACTTACCATTTCCTTTTGCTTAACCATTTTCAGCATAAGAAATGGGTGTCCTTTCCTTACTATTTGTTGATGTTGCTTGACTCGAGGATTAAAGATCATAGGAAAAACCCCAAAAACTATGTCCTGCATGTGGGGTTAATTCTCTTGTTCTATGAACATGTCAAAGTTCATGAAGTACAAAAAACTCTCGTGTCTCTGAAGGATAATACTGTTAAACCTAGGGAGGGTTATGAGACGGAGTCGAGAGAGGAAAGGGTTAGTAAGAAACGTAAGAAGATGAGGCTTATTTTGAACAAATATTTTGAGTCTGATAGGGATGATGATGTTGATTATGTCCTAGATTTGTATGCCTCTTTTGAGGAGGGCCGCATTTCCCCTATTTCAGGTAAGATTGGGAAAAGGAAGTCGGATGATAAGGCGGGCTATGCGACATGTAGTGATGAGGTGGTGGAAAATGTTCCTTCTAAGGGGGGTACGGACAAAATGGAACTTTATGGGGAAGATTCCTCTCCTCCCCCAATGACTAGATATGTGCAAGAGCTTGAGGAGGTGAGCCGGAAGAGAAGGGTGTTGACTGTTGGCCAACTCTTGGAGAAGGGTCTCCCTCTTTCCCTAGCTGGCGGTATCTATGGTGAGGCTTCGCCGAGTGTTGACACTGGGTTGTAGAAGTAGGAAAAGGAAAGAGTTGTGGGTGGCAGACATGTTGTAGGAACTAGTAAAGTGGATACGGATAGGATAATGAAAAGGAAGGTTGTTGTGGAGGAAATTGCCTGCTCCATTCGAAAGATGAAGACTCATGTCCCCACTGGTAAAGGTAAAGAAATTTCTACTGAAAAGGTTCATGTTATTTCTTCTGATGAGGATGTCGCTATGGGGAAATGTGTTGATAACTTTGACAAGGAGGAATTGTCTGATGTGTTGGGCTCGGCTCGTGGCAGTGCTAATGTGATGTTTAAACTTTTTAAGTGGTTCTTCAATGAGATTAATAGGACTAATGTTAGAATTAGACATGTTGCTAATAAGGCTGAGGACCCTTCTGTCCAAAGCCAAATTGAGAATTTAGTGGATTCTCTTAATACTGTGGTGGAGGAAACCAATAATCTAAAATAGAATTTGGAAGGAAGAATGTTATCCCTTGAGAATAAATTTGATAAGATGTGGAATGTTGTGATGAAGGGTGGAGATGTCTCTAAGGTCTTGGCTATTTCAGACTATACCAAGGTGATCTCCCATGTGACTACTGTGAAAAAGAGAAAGGAGAATGTGTCTATTGATGTTATTGCTATTAGGGGTAAGTTGATGGATGTGGATTGTGCTAGTGAGAAGGGTGTTGTTAAAGGTAGTGTTTTGAGTGGTGAGGTAAAAACTTGTGGGCCAGGGGTCAGAACTAGAAACAGAATGAAAGCTTAGGCCGAGGCCTCAGGTATTGAGGTGTCTGATACTATGGATAAGGTGCAGAAGTTGGCTGCTAGTGAAATGGAAGCTATTGAGATTTTGAACAATATGTAGTGTTGTTGGTTGGTTACCTTCTTTATTATGAGCGTTGACTAGCCGTCGCCGATTGCTTTTATCACGAGTCGCCCACGCCTCTTTTGTAAATAGCCTTTATCCTAAAACCATTTTTACCCAACCAAACAATCATTGTGAATTCCCTATCTAATATCACCTATCTTCATCTCATGAAACAATTACAGCTTTTAGTGGCCATCAACCGCAGCACCTCTCCTTAAGGCACCACTACCCGTGCGATACGTAGTACAATAAGTCTTTAGAGAAGTGCGCGCAACAAATTTACGACGGCCTTGTCCAACCCGCGACGTAGCAATACACCTTCCTGTAATCTCTCAGAAATCTAGAGGCTCTATGAAGCCCCTCGGAGGCTGGCACACATAAACCGAATGAGTCTTCAAATGCTCATGCCCCCAAATAGAAGCAGAAGGAATCTCATTAATAGATCCAAAGTCGTAGAAAGCATAGAAAATTCATGAACCTAAGAGACATAAAAATAGTTACTCTTAAGATGACTTTATATTTTTACATTAAAATATGCATATTATATCTCACTAGCATATCCCTCTAAAGATTTTTTTTGGTGTAAATAGGTGTTTTACCTATCTAGGTCCTATTTACATGTTAAGTCCACTTAGGTTCTAGGAAGGAATCTTTATAGTTAAGCATTAGTTTTCACTTATCTTATCTAGTTGGATTTTATTTAATGTTTGTGTCGTAGGTCATTTAATGTTGGCTCATGCCATTTAATTATGACACATTCATTTAATGTTGGTACATCATCACCTTGCCAATATAAGCAAGGTATCATATGTACATTGCCATATTCATTCTAGAAATTTTGTATCCATAATTATAGCATGATATTTCTACTATTTCTCTCTTGTGGAAGTTCTTTTGTCTTGCAGGTGATCCCGGAGTGTTGAGGAGTTCACCATAAACACCTACATGGCATCAGAGCTTCAGTTCTACAAACTATTTCCCAAATCTGAGGGACTGATATTGGTGTGAAAATTTTGTTGGGTGTGAGTTTGGGTTTTGTGGACCTTTCCATTGAATCCAAAGTGTCAAAGAGAGTCAAGTTTGGCTTTTGTTTTATCAAATTTCATCATATATTTTTTGATTTACAAGGGTTCAAGTTGGGCAAGAATTACCAGATCTTGGAGGTAGCTAAATTTTTGGAGCTACCATTATGTCTGAAAAGTCCAAAACCCCCAAGATCAACTATCAAATTACAAAAATCAGATGACTTCACCTAGAACTTGAGGAAAAAGCATCCCCTCCTTCATCATCTATATAGTCGTATGGTCGTCATTATTGCAAGCATATAAAAAAATTGTTGTGTACAGTCAGTAAAAAATCCACGTAGGTGAAAATAAATTTTAATAAAATTTTATGTATTTTATAAAGTTACTTTATCAGAAAATGTTATTTTAAATTTTTTAAAAAAATTATGCAATACCCTACAGGTACTATGTAGCAGTCCCACAGAGTACCGTTGGGTACGAGGTACCTACTGTGTCCACCACATGGCATCTTTCTATTTTCCATCGCAAGCGCGACCCCCACTGAGAATCGAAAGACTTCCTACCACTGACCATCTTCCAGAAAACCAGTGGGAAAAAAGGCATAAATCAACAAATAAACAAATATTCCATCACTTTAACAAATAATCCCACTGAGATTGTTTTTTCCTTGCTAGCTAAAGAATATTCTAGAGCATATTTTGTTGGCATGAATATTCTATAGGTCAGAGGCATATTCCAATGGTGATGGCCCCCTAGCCATCAAATTTAATTTCATGCATTGCTAACATCATCACTGTGTCAACAATGACATCAACAGACCCTGGGGATTTTTTCCCCCCTCTCCATTGCAATTTTCATTTTGGAAGGCAATCTTCTGAGGCCCTTAACTCGATCATATAGACTCCTGTTTCAATGCAATTTTTTTCATTTGGGATAGAATTTCACACTCTTCATAGTAGTGTAGTTGTTTTTTATTTTGGTGCCTAGTTTTTCTAGAAATTTTAGATTCTCACATGTTTTGTTGAGTCGTTCTCATTTTTAGATCTTCCGAGGCTCCGTTCTTGTTCCTGTGGTAATATTTTTGGGTCAATTTTTTTTTTAAATGCATAATTTTTTATGTATTTTCTAGTGGTGTAATCTGATTGATCTCATCTTTTGTAAAAAAATCCTTGAGCTTGTGGCCAAATTTGGCATCTGTAAGCACTAAGATCAAGTCCACTTTGCTATTGTTGGCAAGTGGCACTTGTAACTACACTAAATATAAAGTGCCACAAATCATATATTGCTTGGGGGTTTCTTTATTGAGTATTTTGGGGGGCTAATATTGCAATGGTTGGTTGCTTTCTTTTGCTTGTTTTGTGTTCTTACAATGGGTAAATCAAAAATTGAACTCCTAACTCCATACAATTATGATCATGGAGAAAATTAGTATGGAATTATCTCATGATGAAAGGTCTAATAGGCTCTCTAAATGAAACCATTCCTCAACCTATCGATGCTAAATGATTGGAAAAATGGGAGCTTGATCATGAGAAAACACTTGGATGCATATGTTCATTAGCCTCATTTGATTTACATTTTCATGTTGAATCATGCAAAACACCTAAAGAGGCTTGGGATATTTTTGAAGCATTATATGATAAAATTGATAAGGTTAGGGGCTATCAAATTGATAATGATTCGATGAATTTTGATTCTATAGTTTTGACCACATCCAAGACTATATCTCTAAGATCAAACAACTAAGAACATAGATGAAATATTACAACATTGATAAAGGATTTAAAATTGATTATAACTGTTTTGGTTAGTTGGCCACTCCCCTAGGACTTTAGCAAGCTCTGCGTCTCGATTCATTGCTATAGTTGAATATGCCTTTGGCAACTTGAAGCCTACTTGAATGACCATGCAACCTTGTGGTACAAGCTTTGACAATGGGCAGTTCGGGGTTTGAGTGCTCAGCGGGATTCAATCGCGAAACTTGTACAAAAATATTTTTGACCGCACGCACCAAAGTAGATGGCGATCTAGGCTAGGGAATTTGATGAGCAACACACTACGGCTCAACTTTGTCTTTCTCATTTTCAAAAACAATCTACCTATTTTGATCTTCATCACCTAACAGAGTACGCATTCAAGCCATGAAAAGGGTATGAATGAAGCCTTTGGCGGTCTTATCTGACAAAAGGCTTTAGAAAATTCTAAATTTGTACAAGACCAAAAATTAAATCTTGACCATAGTAGCGCTGAAAATGAATGGCTGACATTGTTTCCATGGTCGGAAGCACAATTTGAGTCGTCGATGGTATAACTTAGCCTGCTCATCTCAAATAAGGATATGCCTTTGGCATAAATTAACACAGATAAAGGAGTTGCAACTAATAATTAAAAGTACAGATATGATTTAATAAATTAAATAAATTGAATGTAATACATAGCTTGATAATGAGTATTTTTCCTTCAAGTTCACCTATGTAAGTGTGGACCTCATATTTACAAGAGTGGGTTTGATCTCTTATGTAGACTTGAACTAATACTCATGAATATAGAACAATCGAATGTGGACTATTGAGATTTTCCTACTTCATTTTTTTTATGTCTAATTGTTGTAAAAACAAGCAATGCTCACAAACACTTGACAAAGTGACTTTACAGATATGAAGGTCATGTTCTCTTTCATTAAACCCCTAATAGAGCAAAATTATGAATATGAGTGAAATGATTAAGGACAACAAGCAAACATGATGGTTTTAGGATGGTATGCTTTAATGCAAGTGTTGTTAGAAACTTTTTATACTCCAAAATATTAGAATATAGATGTATTTGATGAGAACGCTCTAGGATGTCTTGGATGAGTGAGCGTTCTTAAATACAACCAAACACACAAATCAACATAATGTATGCTAAATTGGCTCACAATTGCTACTAATGCGGTCCTTAAAGCAATGATTTGAATTCTAAATTGTAGAAGACTGGGCATCATATTCACACCCACAAAGATGACCTAGGTCAAGTCCACATCCACAAATCTCATTTAGGATCATCAATAATAGATGCAGTGATCAATATTGTAAATCTATGAATCAATGATGAACAAGATTGAAATGCAAGATCATTGTCATGAACTAATTTCAAACGCAATCATGCCTACAACTAATAAACTATTATTATATTTTCGATACTCTAATCAAAATAAATCCAATACAAACAAACAAAAATTGACTTCTTGAAACTAGAATATACTAAGACTATACATTGAACTTAAAATTTGAAAACTTATATATTGAAAATTTGAGTTCTTGAAACTAGAATACTAAGACTATACATTGAACTTAAAATTTGAAAATTTATATATTGAAAATTTGAGTTCTTGAAACTAGAATACTAAGACTATGCATTGAACTTAAAATCCATATCCATTTAACCTAGTCCACCAAACAACATACTAAGACATACCCTTAAAATACACCTTTGCACTTTGTTTTGGTAAAGAAAAACACGGGAAACACAGGGAGTGGAGCCCAAACTTCATGATTATAATCATTGCCATTGAAATCAAATTTAACACAAATCTTAAAATTCTGCCAGAACGACTTTAAAGGGAAAAAAATTGCTAAAAAGTTGTATATCAGTTTTGCATCGCTTTCACTGACGAAGAAAATCTGCGCTTCCGTCTTGCCATAAATTAAATAAACGAACCAAATTTATCGGAAAAGTGCAGAGATATATTTGCCGACAATATGAAGGACAAGTCTTAATTAGCGGCGCGGCGCTAAATTTGTACAGTATATTTGACAGGAATTTTTTCTAAATTTTTATTTTTTTTATTATTGATATTATAGTTAGAAGTGTTCTATGTACATTATTTTTTTCAACTATAAAATTATAATTTTTTTATGATTATTTAGCATATCATATATGTTTGAAATGACATTGAAAATTATTATTTGTACATCCTACATATATATAAGTAAATAAATCAATTATTTGTATGCATAATTTTAAAATCGTCTACTTTCTAAACATGAAAACATACTAAATGAACGCTAGTGGAGCACCTATCTAAAAATGCTCATTTTTTGTCATGATTTATCAATGCTAGAGTTAAGACGTGGTATAGTATAAGGATTGATGGAATGTCATAAATATGTCATGAGATGACGCTTTTAGTATTACTTTTCATCATCTCTTGACATTGCCTCTTCTCTTTAATATAAAGGTTTCATTTTATTATATTATAATAGTTTCTACCTATACGCCAAATTTATTATAAACACTACCATCCAAAAAAAATTTGTAGCTTATTATGTTGGTTGATGTATCTCCACTTATATTGTCTTATATCATTCATATTAACCTTCTTTATCACATACATTCTTATTATTTTTGAACACCTAACAATCTTCCCATGAAATATCAATTCATATGTAGAATCTATTAGATAAGATTTCTCCAAATGTACAATTTAAAAGTGAGTTAGCCACAAGAAGGTTTGGTGCTTATTAACATTTATAGTTTTAAATGATTGTGATAATTTTGATAGAGAAAGAAAGTGGCAAGCTCCACGGAGAAAAACTTGGGACCATTTGATTGCATGTATAGCATGGTGTACTTGATTAAGACCACCCTCAATGTATGTGTTATCTATCTTTTCTTCATTTATATCTTCCAAAAGTGTAATTATTTTCCTATTTCTATTCTATTACAAATTTTAAAAATAAACTTCTCTATGTTTTTCTTGTGAATAATTGAGGTATTTCAAAGAGATTATATTTGAAGGATTTCACTCATTTGAGCAAGCGATGGAGGTATTGATTCATTTAAGGGGACATTATTTTGAGTTTCAAGAGCACCCGTGATAGCTTCTCTTCAAAGAGACGTGCATATTTTTACTTATTACATTTGTATATCATGAAGACAACTTGCTTCCCATTTCAATAGTATTTATATTTTTTATATTTATTTTTGTATCCTATGTGTTGATTGAGTTAGTAGTTTTAACACAACAACTATTCAAGTTAACAAATTGATTTCCTTAATAACAACATGGTGATTGTAAAACTATTACATTATAAAATTTATTTTTATTATCAAAAGAGCTCTTTCAACCATTAAATAATCTTAACCACTTGAAGTTGGGTGATTTTAGCAAGAACAATTTGAGATAGCACTAGAAAATTATAAAATATCTTGACCTGCTTTAGAGTTTGGGAGCAAGTGCTTAATTATTCAAAGGAACAACACCTAAATGCTAACAAATCCAACCTAATGAAGCCAAATCTTAAAAAAACTATTAACATCTGTGTATCAATAGAAATTTTTATTTATAGATAAGAAAAACTAATAACATCATAATTAGTATAGATTTTTCATCTCTTATTTAGCAAGTGATTTCATAAAATTCATTATTCTTGTAATTTGATTGTTGAATGAATTAGAGACATGATTTTTTATTCTTAATGATTAAGTGCATTCTTTATTGATATAAATTAGTTTAAAAATTTGAAAGACAATACCTAATAAAGGATTTAGTATTGTCAATTTACAACAAACATTATATGAATTACGAAATAGTTATTATTTAGAATAGATAATTCATACAAGTTGGAAAACTCAAAACAAGGGATACATGCTCCTTACCTCACCAATTCAAAAACAAATAATATATGCATTTCACAATAAAATGAACCAAAAGCTTGGCAAGAATTTTAAACTATGGTTTCCTCTGCCTTTAAACATTTACTCTAAAAATTTAAATGTTACCTTTTAATCTGCACACATTTTCTTCCAGGCTGGGAACCTCTCGATGAAGCCTCTATTTTGTCTTTTACTTTCCAACGCAACACTCTATATATTTTTCCTGCATTTTATTTTGGCATACAAATGTTTTTTTTCTAATTCCTAATCCGACTTTTCTTTTTCTGAACTATGCAGCCTCCTTTACTCGGCATCTCAATCTGCTATATCTGCTCACAATCACAGGCGCATCCCCACAAAAACCACAAATTCAAAATCAAATCGCACTCCAAAATTGAAATAATTGAAAATCTTTTTTAGCGATGTCGATAGATGGCTCGCTAAGGAAACCGAAGAGTCACTACATCTAAGTCTTTATTAGAAGTTGAAATGGACAACCAAACATTGGCATATTACCTACAAAATTAAATAAAATGTATAAATATATGTATTTTTGGTATAGACCAATTTGATGGTGTTGCATAGACAGTTGTCTTTGCACCAAAAGATCGACCTATTAATGTCTAATACAACTGCTAGCGTTAATGAATCCATGGGAGGCGGTTAAGTCATGCCACAAACCCGAGTGTTGTGCTGCACAACACAAAGAAACTAAGGATGCACACCTTGCAACAATCCCCATGGCACAAGGAAGGGATTCGAACTTGTGACCTAGGCTCTGATACCAATTGAACTACATAGAAGGTTGTCGTTGCACCAAAATATTGAACTATTAATGCCTGCTACAACCACCAAAGTTAATGAATTCATGGGAGGTGGTTAAGCCATGTCATGAACCCAAATGTTGCGTTGCACAACACAAGGAGACTAAGGGTGCACACCTTGCAACATATGGGGTCCTAACTTTTATCTCGCTAAGCAAAAATCAAACTACTTTGGTTGGTTGGAAAGATGCACCTTGAAGGTCTATGCCAAGAAATGAAAATACAAAGTTTTCAAAAAAAAATGTCACTCAAAAATCCTTCTAAGGTCTCCAAAAATGTAAATACAAAGATGTAGAAACTATCAAAAAATGAGATTTTTGACATTTCCTAAAATAATGATGAAAATGCCACCCAAACACTTTGGTATCTATGTGGGATTATGCATCTCTCCTTGAAATGCAATAGGGGCACTGCACCATTTGTTTGTAGCAAATGAGGAACCTTTTGTCATTTTGGTTCTTGGTGAACTCCTTAACTTGGTGATAAATTGTCTTACCTATACCTATTGCAAGTATGAAGGTGTTGTCATTGATGTCAATCGGAAGTCAATAGTTTGGTGTTGTCATTGATGTCAACTATGTGTTAGGGGAGATTGTTGCATGATGAAGATGTTGAGGATATTGAGAAAATTGTGAAAAAGATGAAAACGGGTTGTTGCAGGTTGTGCATGTGTAGTTGAGATATTGAGGAATTTTTGGGAGTACATGGAGCTATCTTTATGTTATAGTATATGGAGATGAGTTGGAATGAAATAATGAGCTGAGATGATGTCTCTAGTATTTGGTTTCCAAGTGATTTTGAGAAAATTTGATAAATAGAGAAAACAGTGTTGTGCAAGTGTTCAAAACATGCTCTGGGATGTGCTCCATGTTTCTTCTATGTTGATGCTATGTCTGTGTGGATATGATATGTTGTTCAAAGTTTTTAGAGGTTCTTTGTATTCATAATTTGGGTTTCTAGATCATTGTACAAAGTGAAATATTTTTTCTAGTGTGTTAACCAATTTTTCAGTGATGTTTTATGTGGCCTGGGAGAAATGTATTTGCTTTGTGTTTCTCCATAGTTTGGCTTTAGGTTGTGCGGATTTGAGAAGTTGCTTATAATGTTTTTATCCTTCAAAGTTCAAGGTTTCACTTGATTTGGTGCAATACAGTGTGTGTTTCATGTGTCAGTGTGTGAATAAGGTTTATCAGATGTTCTAGGTTTAAGTATTTGTATGATGTGAGTGTGGATGAAGTCTTTGTTGGATCTCAAGTGGTTCGAGGATTATTCTAGATCGTGTTCAAGTTAAGTTTGTTGTCTGGAAGTTTCAGATTGATTTAAGGATGCTTGTACTTAATATTTTATGGTGTTTAGCACAAGTATTGGTTGGCCTTGTGTTAGCACTGCATGCAAAGTTTATGAAAACATGTTGAAGTGTGTTAGGATTAATTTGAGTCCCAATTAAGGATTTATATGGATTTCCTTCATTCCTATCCACTGTGGGAATGTTTAGGTGTCAACCTAATTTGAATTTGTAAATGTAGCAGATAGGTTCCAACCTGGAGAAGGTTTTCAAGGTTAAGATTGATATAAATAAGAGTAATGGTATTGTAAAATGCAAGAGAGAGACAAGATAGATGTGAGATTGGTGTGAGTGATGTATATAATGTGAATTTCAGAAGTTTAGATGTGAATTTGAGCAAAGCAGTGTGAAATTCAAAGTATTGGATTCTTGAAGACAGTGAGCTGAAGGTGTCAGAAATATTTCATGCAAGGCTACAAAAGTGTTGGAGCATTTGTGGTGGATTCCTTGTTGCATTGAGAATTTTTTCTCAGTGTAACATTTATTTTCTATCTTCTTGTGTTCTTTATGTAGTAGTGAGCCCTGACTGTGAGCCTTTTTGGACAGTGTGTCCTATTCTAGCAATGAGCCTTTTTGGACAGTGTGTCCTATTCTAGCAGTGAGCCCTTGTACAAATTTTGCAATTACTTATATTGTGAGCTAATCTTCATCGTATTTTTTCCGTCATTGCTTTTTTCATGTTGTTCTCTTGTGTATGATGTTGTTATTTCAATTTATGTTATCTGCATTTCATGTTTAATCACTTTAACACAATAAGGGTTTAATGAATATATGTGGATCTGATTACTGTTGTGGGTTTTGATGTTTTAATTTTCTACAACTAATTCACCTCCCTCTCAGTTGTCTTGTTCATTCAACAATACCATGTGATAGATAGGGATCTATTGATTTGTGGATGTTTTGATAAGAACATTAGTAACTTGATCTTTATCCAGTGAAACATTAGTTTCTAGATTCAGTTATACACTTTTAATGTGTTTGGCAACTTCAAAATTATCCAATGGTGGAAACTATGGGTGTAACAACTCTATCTAGGAAATTGGATGCAACTATAGGATAAGGGAAATTTGAGATCAAAATGATTTTCACCTATTTATTTGAGGATAGTGTATGAATCATACTAAAGAGTACAAAGTTTCATGTGTGGCCCTTGAAGTCACTCTTTTTGGAGATGAATATAAATCTTTCCCCCAACCAAAAATTGATTAGGTTTATGATGTTCATAGTGTACTTTCTTGTAATTATTTAAAATGTTTTAATATATAATGAACTTTCCATTGGATATAGTAGGTCTTCTCAACAAACCTAGATGTTTTTTTGACCTCCTTGACATGTGATGATTCCTAATTAAACATCATAGGTAGGGCTATGTCAATGAGAGCCACGGATTGATACCCAAGGAAAAATTCAAAAATAAATATACCCTATGAATCTATGTAATGCATTGTTGTAACTATGTTGTGCATATGATAGACTCCCATGCCAAATGTAGGGATGTTTTGAATGATACATCTATAGAATTTGAATGATCATGAAATTCACCACCTTAGTTTGCTTGTTTTTCTATGGTTGGAATGATGTAGAGTTTATCAACTTGGTGCCCATAATGGCCCATAGTGATGATCATATTTTTTTATCCTAATCATATATGATACTCTATGGTGAACCAAAATAGACTCAAACATTCTCAAAGAAAATCTTAGAATTTTCCTTTGCAAAGAGCCCTTTTCTTGCAAGCTACTCTGATGACCACTTTGTCGAATCTATCTACCAATACATACACATGATCTAAGAGGCATTAGGAAAATAATTTTTAATCCAACACCAAAGAAGAAACATTTCAATAGTATCTTGAGACATAAATATTAAAAACTCCAAGATATTGGTTATTAATATGAATGAGAGCTTATAGGGCCATATCCATGAACCACCATGTGTGATTACCACTTAAGTGAAATGAAAGTTTCAATTCCTCCTTGGTTGTGTTCATGATCACTATGTAGGGGAGAGAACCCAATAGTTGTGCATCCTAACTTCATGCTTCTAATTATCCTACATGGAAATTTCAAATCACTCCCAATTTTTTATAGTAGCTTACTTGGCAAGTCCCTTTCTTATAACTAAGGTTTTAGGGCCACATCATCAAATATGATGCCACATTAGCATGCTTTTTTGTCAAGGTGTTCAAAAAGGCCCAAAAAAAAGTGAGACCAATACTTGTGCATTCACAACATGTTTTATTGAGTGTTGATGTGGAATCACATGATTGGTTACTTTTTAGATCAAAGGAATACATTGTGTTTAATTATGGGTAGTCATCATCAACACTAACAACTTTAAAGTCACAACTATTGGTCCAATATTGATAAAAATATTGGGAATTATATAAACAACTACTATCACAACTATTGATATATGCTCAGGTATTGGGTCCTCTCTCCTAAAAAGTGATTTGTATCCAAATTACATAGAAAATTACAAAAGTTAAATTCTCAATCCATTTTTTGTGGTTTAATGTGCAAGGTTCATAGTACCATTTTCATCTAGTTTGGAAAAATTTTGGGCTAGATTCTAGATTGATCACACCATCGAGAAGTTAACATCAATCAACCCTTACAAACTTTTGAAGAGAATGTGTAATGTTTGAGAAATACCTAGAGGATCATTTGCATCCAGGTTGTGCATTTCAAGCAACTCCCAAGGCTATAGTGCCACCTATCTTATGTGGCACAACTAGTAGATATTCTCCAAGTAATCTATAGCCATTCCAAGCCATCCAAAACCCATGTTCTTTTTTCAATCAATCTATGTTAGTTTTCTTGGAATGGTAATCACAAAGAAATATAGTGTTCATTTTTCAAAAAGTTGCACATTTTCAAAGTCTTGCCACCACCACAACATCATTGGTGCTCCTCTAACATTTCCACTTCAAAATAAAAGACACAAAAACCACAACCCTTAGCCAAGATTCACTAGTGGAAAGTATCCTCCACTTGGCTATGGATCTCACAATGAGGGAATAACACTTACAACACCCTCATAATAGACATTATATCCTAATATTTTGTGTTAGTATTATGAAAAATATTAGGTTCATAAAAATATTCAACTACCAAAGATCCAACATTTGTTATAAGCAACAAATTTTTTGCTAAAATGTGACCACAAACTTTTATGTTAACTTGTAATCATTGGAATTTAGTGCTAAACAGCAAGGAATATACCCATCATTTTATGTTTTTTGATGTTAACATGATGTCTTAGTGATGTCACTCATTATCCCCTAAATTTGAACCCCTCATTGTTGGTTAGTCTAATTTTGTGGCTTAATTTCAAAAACCTATTTCTTGGCCATATAATAAGATTTTTTTGAGAATTTTTTCTTATTTGGATTTTTTTTTGTGCTCTACATAGTGATGCCCATTTGCTAATTTAGTGTATGAATCTTTCATAGAATATAGATTCTTAGAGGTCACCTTACATTGTTCCTATTTTTAAAACTTTAGAGGGCTCATTCAAGCACATTTAAACTCATTTCTTAGTTCCTTTTTTTAAAATTACCTTACTTTTTAGCACTATGCAGTTGTTCTATTAGTTTTTTATCGATAGTATCTCATAATTATAGTTTTAACACATGCCTCACTTTTTACACCGTGTAATCATCGTACATCAAATCCACCTAGTGGAAATTGTAAGTATGTCTAAATATAAAGTGCCACACCACTACAATTGCTTGGGTATTCTTTTGTTGCATCAAGGGTGGTAATCTAGTTTTTATGATTTATATTTGTTGATTTTGAGATCATATGTCTCATACTAAATCCCTTCCATTTTAGTATTCTTCACAATTCTCCTAATAATTAAAAAATTAAATTTGGTTATTATGGGAAGAAAAATCATACATAAGAAGATTGTATTAAAGAAAATTTGATGAAAATGAAGCAACTTTTTCTATATCACGATATACCTTTACCTAATCCTTCTAATCCAGCATATGCAGAATCATCATATGGTTTCACTCGGACATCTTATGAGATAACATCATTTGGAGATGAATAGTGGATTTTGGTGACTTGCATTGAGATATCATATCCTTCATAACCTATTTCTACATCCAAATCTAGTGTTGATATATTTATGGCTTCCAATGTTTCTTTGCAACAAGATATTACTATCAATTTTCTAGATCCACCATATTGGGAAAAAAATTTGCTATTCCTTATTTATATAGTCCCACATTACAAATTTGAAAGACATATTTGAGGACAATTTTCTTCCATTTGATGACAAATTCAATGGATTTATATATCCATCATATTATTCGGATGTGATTGTTCTTCATCCTCCTCTTCTTTTGCCACAATTTGATAGTAGTTTGGAGACCTTTGAGCAGCATTCAAAGACATTATCTCAGGCCTCATCATTATCTTTATATCAAGTACAAAATTTAGAGACATTCACTCTTCTTCCTACATCTTGTTATGTATAATGGGACTATATCTTTCTCACATATATAGTTATGTTTCTTCACAAGGGAAAAAATGTTGTTCAACATCCAATTTTTAGAATCTACTAGCACTACAAGAAGCATTCAAGTGGAGGTTTCATGAATTATCTTCTCATCTTAGTTTTGGGAGGAGTATTTCCTCACATAGGGTTCCTTATTTCTCATATTTTTTGGGATCACCTAAACCACCTATTTTTTCTCTCCTATTGGAGGAAACATTTATTGTAATTTGTACTAGAAACAATCCTTGGGGGATCATGATAATTCTTCTTTCTTTCTTCTTCACATGTACA
Source organism: Sequoia sempervirens (assembly GCA_007258455.2). Classification (NCBI taxonomy): domain Eukaryota; kingdom Viridiplantae; phylum Streptophyta; class Pinopsida; order Cupressales; family Cupressaceae; genus Sequoia; species Sequoia sempervirens. The sequence continues at coordinate 31,545 of VDFB02098149.1, read as the reverse complement.
TTTTATCATGCATCTTTATCTTTTGGAGAGGAGTATTATTTTTTATTTGGTATTCTCCTTTACTCCATTTATTATAAATTTGTACATGGGTACCTAACATGGACTAGTAGCAAGGACTTTTCATCACTACGTTATCAAACTAGTTATCTTTTAGCCTACCTAGGAGATTCCTATTCACACTTGTTAAGTCTCCACTTAGGGAATTTTCGTTTGTATCTCCTTTCATAATTTTGAGATACATGTACTCAAATTTTGAGATACCTATTTCATCTACACATCACACTTCAAGTACACTTTCCCTACACACATGCAAGGTGGTTAGAGTCCTAAACCATCTTCTCATCTAATTATTTCCTTTATATGCAAGGGTCTCATTGTATATTCTTTATTAATCTTTTATAATATTTATTTGGATATTGTGGACATATTCATTTGTGGAAGCTATCTTGGATTTTGAATTCATATATTGTTTGCTCCAATATTTAACGGTCAATGCTTGTACTTCTAGGATTAGTTAGATCCATAATATTCAGTGAAATAAAATTCGTGGAAGATGGAATTAAAGGGTCATTTTATTGTTATTGAGATCATCAAGAGATCTATAAGGATTCTTCAAATAATATTCTTCTATAAGTGTCACCAAATTTAGGGAATAAAACTCAACAAAGGCCTTTTTTTTCTACCAGAAACACTCCCTCCTCTATATAATGAATTTGACTATGAGAATAATGAGAAGTAGGAGGAGAAGGTGGTCAAGTAGATAGCTTTGAAAAATAATACTAATAATAATCAATGTTATATTGAAATGAAGCCTAGTGAACATTTGTGAAAACTCCATTTTAGGTTGAGAATCAACAACCTCATTTACCTAAAATGGGATTTGAAACTTATGGTCCAAAAATTGGTAGTTGTGAACCAATACATTTAGTGCTAGTATTTTGAGCAATTTTTCTCACACTATTTCATCCATCCCTTTTTGAGGTGGATAATCCCCAAAAGGATGCTTCTATAAAGGCTTGGGATGCCAAATAATTGGGAGAAAATCTTATATTTTATGGTTTGAATATTGGAAATAATACACATATTTGTTAGATCAGATACGCGAACCATTGTGTGCAACTATGAGTTCCTATCTAGACTTTAGTGAACTCCTTAAGATCCTTGGATAAGTCAACCTACATGTTGATGTCTTTTTATGAACTTATCAACATAGGTAATGCATAGACACATCACCTCTCTTGAAAGACAATAGTCCACAACCAAATTGCAAAACACTATCCCAAGGTCTCTAATGTTAGGTCTTGACAGTGCTTGGAATATCTCAATTGATTTATGTGATTTTTTGGAATCACAAGACAAACTTACATATGAGTTACTAAGTGTGGGAAGTTGGGTTTGCAAATACAGTTTCAAAGTGTTGGAAATGAATTGACGGTGGTTGTCCACTTAAAACAACAAGTTGAAATTGCTTAAGTTCATATGATTTAGCTCCATGGCGATGCTTTGGATCCTACTCTAACCAAGGACTAAAAGAAATAGCAAAAGGAGAATGGTTAAAAAAGTTGTTCTAATCCTAAGCTATGAATGAACAGTAACAATGGTGGCTACTACAGTAGATAGGCTTCCTAAACTAAGTTTTTCTTGACCAAGAGAAACCTACAACTACACAAAACTAGTGCAATCTTCTAAGGTCTGCTGATTTTCATATTACACATACACATCATGAACATGCAATTGAACTAGGTTGCAACAATGACATAAAGAAGCCCAAGCTAACTTTGCACAACAACTTTCCATCAACAAGTGCTAAAAGTATGGGCTAAAAGCTCATCAAATACTATAACAACAACACCATCATGACAACCATTCAAGAAACTAACACTAAAACTAACATGGAAGTAGAACTGTAGTGTCCCTCCAGTTTAGACATACTGTTTAGTTTGATTCTGTTTGTTGGATGCTTAGTTGATTCTGGATACTATGTTGTTTTGATGTTTGCGGATGATACATTGACATCTTGGTTATTTGGTTATGTTGGTTCGATGATACTGTGATAGTTTCATTCATGATATAGCTTATTGGTTATAATTATTGCTTATGTTATCATGTTGATATGATTGTATATGATTGATCTTGCTCGTTTGTGTCGGTGAATAAGACAGTGTAGCATTACTCATTCGTGAGTACCCTGCTACATTGTAATTCTTATTCACGGTGTATTTTCTAACATGAGTTTATAAATACATGTTTTAACTTTGATGTTTTCCTGCAGACACAGATACCGAGTAACAGCTCCACCTGCTTGTCAGGTCTGAGTGTACCCTAATTCATTATTAATATGTTGTCGGAGGTATTGACAGGTCCTTTTAAACCATCGTTCGTTTTCGAACGAGTATCTCTGTGTTTCCCCGTGTAGCCCAGTTTGTCTTGTCATGTTTAAATATATATTGTTTTGTGTTTGCGTATTTAATATCGATTTTATTAAATGTTTATTAATGTTTATGCCAACATTTGTGATTTAATTTATTAAGTTAAATTAAATATGTTGTTGAATTTATCAGTGAAAGTTAATTCTTTGCAATGTTTTAATTAAAATAATATTATTGCTGTTTAAATTGTGCAAATTGAATTGTGTGAAATAGATATTTTTAAAACAAGATAAGAATCTTTGATTGTCAGTTAAAGGTCTGTTATGATATTTTGAAGAATTAGTTGAACTGAATGAGTTATTTACAATGCAAATTGATTTGCCAGTTAAGTTTTGTGATTGAAAGTGAATTGCATGAATGAATATCAAAAAGAGGGATTTTGGGAAATTGTGGATTCATGGGAAGATTTCTTACGACAGTAGTTTTTAGCAGTTTTGATTCATGGCAATTGTTTTCAGAAGAATTTTTCTTTAAAATTTTGTTCACAAGCGTGTTTTGAAGTTGGCTTGATTGGAATTTTACTGTCGAAGTCTGGGAAATTGATAGAGGAATCAGCAAAAGGTTTTAAGTGCATTTCAGCCCGATTTTCAGAATAACCAGGTTTTCTTCTTTTTAAGGTTTTTGTAAAATTTTATCTTTGAATGTTTGGAAAGATTAATGTTGTGTCAAACCTGCAAATTAAACAGAAAATTGTTAGATTCTGCAATCAAATGATATAGAAAATACAGAAAACTAATGGTGCTATAGTTCTAGGAATTATAATTTATGTATATATATATATCCGGAAACAGATGTGAATTTCCATTGTTTGAACACAGATCTTTAGAAATTATCGATTTTTGAAAACTATTATATTGTCAAGATATAAAACTCTCTCCATATACCACTTCTAATCGGACATATAATTGCATTAAGAATAATTACTCTTTGAGCTGGATGATACAAGTTTTGATTTGGTCATTAATCCTTTAATAAAATTTAAATCTCTCTTTTACCTGTTTCCTGTCCTTCTTACGCCATCACCATGTATCATTATTGATGATACTATACTTATCCTTTAATGGTCTTCATAGTATTTGGCGATATTGCTTCCTATCATCTTGTCTTAACCATCTGAATATTGTAGAAGAAATCCATAGCTTGCGCAAGGTATTACTGGTAGAATAACAAACTAGATACCTGTCTGATGATATTTGTATTTCTCTTTTATTAAATTGTTGAAGATAAAGACTTCTACTAGTATATTCTTTATTTCCATCGGTAGATTCTCAGCTTACAATTTAATATATATAAAATTTGTCCTCTAAATCTGGGCGCAGCTATCTTAAATTAAGTATGTTGGCTTTGTAATTTGAGTATTGCTTCGGTGATTAGTTTTTGGCCAAAGCTTATAATTTCCCTTTCAAATCTTATTAATAGACTAAGAAATCGAATTTCTTACTTGGTTTTTAAAAAAAAAAAAGATGTTATATCACTGAACTTCATAACAGATTTGCGCTCAGTCTTCTCTTCAAGATACTTTCTGTATAATCATGAGTTGGAGGATTTATTTGAATCCCAGTCTGTATCCATTCCTTCATCTTGGCGGATCCTTTTCTTTAAACTAATAAACCTAATCATTAAAATTTATGTATATAATCACTTTAGATTTGAACACTAACAATAGGAACAATACTAATCATCAGGCATCTGATATAATCCGCATTCTTAGTGTCTATGAATTTTGAGTTCGGTGTTTCTTCCATTTGAGGCGTAGAAACTGCCCATGATTTACATAGGATAAATCACAATCTATCTTCTGACAGTTATGCATGCGTTCTGGATAATTCTTTAAGTTGTGATATTCGATAGTTTTGTAAACCTAATTATTTAGAATTTTGTCGTTTGATCTACAAGTTTAGCGCTGGTTCCTTCTCTCGTTACCTAGAGGTATATAATATATGACATAAATTTATTATCTACACTATCTAATGATTAGGCATTCAGATCTTGTGCATGGCGTACTAAGTAAATTTTTATGGTGGTTATAGTGTCCTAAGTTAGCTCTTATGGTGGATATAATTGTTTAAATTTATTACTTAAAGTTTTTAAAGTGAACTCTCTCTCTGCATGTAATATTCGGTGTGAATTCTTTGTTGATAACTATCAGACAGATTCTTACTAAGTGTAAATATTAGTTAGGTGCGAATCAATGAATAGCAAAGAAAAGATATTTAAGACTTTAAATTTTATGAAAGTTAAATATTTATAAAAAAATGCGTTGGAATTATTATTGTGTTAAGTGGTTGAATTACTTAAATATAAAGAATATACAATATCCTTAGTTTATAATGTAAATAAATACATTTTCTTTAAAATTATTTAAAGTATATATATATATATTAATAGTTTTAGTTTGCCTACCAAGAATTTTTAATTCATTATATTTTAGTTAATTGAGATTATTAAGGGATAGTTTATAGAATTGTAATGTGATTTATCTAATTTCTTTAAAAGATTTAAAATATCTTTATTCTATATGTTATTGATGTGTTTTCTTAAAATAGTGTGATCAATTAGTATTTATAGTTTGTTTATTGTGGATTCTTAACTCTTGAAGTTGGTAAATTGTAACTATTTGGTGTGTGTGTTAAATGTAATATTAATGATGTTTATTTCATCAAAATCTTGAAAAGTGGAATTTGTAAGATTATTACGTTTTTAACATGGTGCTCATGTTACAATTATTTTTATGTGGGGGTATAGCTTTGTATCATTTTGTGGTCTTTTGAAGTGACGTTCTAGAGATTGTGAATTGCCTCTAGTGAAGGACATAAACATTCAATTTTTTTAATTTTTGTGATTGATAACTACCCCTAGATTGATTTTATGTTGAGTTATGTTATAGAAGAGTGGCTTGCGGTAGGGGCCGAAATCCGAAAGTGATTGTCTGGGTAACCTATCATAGGTGTGTTAATTAAGTGAAAACCTAATTAATGTATTAGGGGTTGGGTAGTTGTAAACACTAATTCAGATAAAAGTGTGCCTCGCCTACTGTCTTAACGCTCGTTCAGGTTGAGAAAAGGTTGAGAAGGCCTAGAATGGCAAGTCGTCATCTTGTCCTCTTGAAAGATGAAGTGACTCCACATTGGTCTGCATAGGGGCCGGGAATCGGTAGAGGCTACCAGGGTAACTCTTGGTGAGGGCCGGTAGTCTAGGAAGATTCACCAGGGTAACCTATCCCGACGATGTGATGACACTCTTAGTCCATATCATGACGGTGTTTCCTTTTGTTGAGATTTCAATTTAATGTAACTTGATACTGTGATTTTATCCGTTTTGTTTTGTCCGTTTTGTTTTGTAAACATTATGTCGTATTGTGAAATGTAAACCCTGTAAACGTGATGTTCTGTCTACATTGTTTGTGGACCTGTCAGTATCTCCTAGCACAGAGGGAGTGGACCTTTGGGTTCCACGTGGTCGGGAGGAAACTGTGCTACGCCTTTATTTGAACATTCTTGCAGTTGATCCTAATCTTGCAGCAGTTTCTAGTTACTACTTTGTTCGTGATTGTTGATGCAGAGCTTGTTCGTGGATTATGTACCAGATATCAGATGAACACTATGTGTTTTATAAAACTTACCTCTTGTATAAGAGTGTACTGATTGTATCACCTTTGATGTATGGAGATTCTTTGAAATCTCGCTTTATGTAAAATGGACATTTGAGATATTATATTGTATGTAGTTTTATAAACTGGATCTTACATAAAATCAAATTTGTACTTTTGTTGATGATCAATGTGTTGGGTTTAATTATTATATTTATGTAACGTCTTGAAAACTTTATAACATGTGTAAACAAATAAAAAAAAATTAATCTGTTAACTTTATTTTTGCTCTTTGTTATAATGTAACTAAGTCAGGGCGTTACAAGAACCATGCATGCAAGATGAGAAAAATCAAAGAGAACATCCATAAAATCATGCAATGTTGTCTTCTATTGCTACAAATGTTTTTACACCAACTCTCCAACCATTTACAAATGAAGGGGAGACCCCTATTTATAGTTTTCCAAAAGGAGAATGAACGGCCAGGATTGATTTACATTGTGTGGCCCAGATTTGATTACATTAGGGTTTCACCTACCCCTCATTATAAAGGAATTTAAAATGCATCGTTTGTCTCATTCCTATTTTGTCTTTTAGTGCCTAGGTGTTGTAGCAGTTTGTCCTCTTACTAACTTCCCTTTTACTGTAGTTGAAACTTCTTGAAAGCTGCTCCCTTCCCCTTATGGATTTGAAACATTTCTCATCCAATTGAGTTCATCCCGTGTGCAGATTTATATTATTGTGGAATGGTTTAGTGGTCCTTGATCTGACAAAACAACTTCTAATGGATCACGATCATTTGCTAGGAGGGGGGAAACAACTACTCCCTCCCACCACCTTCAAGGCCACCCTTTATAGATTTTTCAAGGAAAGTTCCCATGGATGGAAACAGAGGGAGGGCGACCTGCAAGGAAAGTTCCCACGGATGATGACGAAGGGATGACAACTTGTAAGGAAAGTTCCCATGGACGGTGATAGAGGGAGTGCAAAGACACACTTCCTTAAGATTTGACTCATTTTGAAAAAATGCAAAAATTTGGAAGGGGAAAGCTAGAGGGTCGCCACCCTTTTAAAACAGCAATGGGCACACGGTGGCCTACAAGGAAAGTTCCCAAATAGCCATGGAGGGACGGCAACCCACATGGAAATTTTTGCAATGTCCAAACACATGGAAAATTTGATCCAAACCCCTTTAGGCATGTGAAGACATTCATTTGATGGTCCTTAGATGAAAACTTGAAGTTTACACCCATTCCATAAATGCGGAGATTTGGAAGGGGGAAGCCAAAGGATCACCACCCTTTGAAATGACAATGAGCACATGGCGGCCCAACATGAAAGTTCTGACGGTGATAGAGGGATGGCAACCCAACAAGGAAGTTCCGACAGCGACGGAGGGACGACGGCCCAACATGAAATTTCTACAACTTCCCAAAACTTAACAAAACCTTGGAAGTTCACTTAGGCATCACAAAAACATCCCAAATCCATAGGCAACTTTTCCCCAAAGTCAAAAAATGAAGGAAAAAGTGAATCAAGCGAGCAAGGACCAAGTCAGTAGGAACAAGGCAAAAGGTGGAAAAAAGGAAGGGGGACTTTTCTTCTCTCTCAGATTTGAATGCCCCAGGTAAAATGAAAGGCAGGGGGTAGTTTTTATAGGCCAATTTTCATTAGTGGTATGCATTAATTTCTTTGTATGGTGGACCCAGGTTAGGTGAGATGCGGGAACCCACGCTCATTTGGATGCTTGGTCAAGGCTTAAACAGAGAAACTAAGTGTGGATCCTGCCATGTGATCAGAAGTTGGTCGTCAGTCACCACTTAGTGGTGAAACATGAGCGGCAACCTGCATGAGGCAACCCGCAACTGCGGGTCCGCGAGGCCTGAAGGACGTCAGGGCAATAGACAAAGGGAAACCTGTAGGGGCATTTCTGCAAAAACAAAATACTTGGAAAAATTTAGGTAGGTGAATTTGGTAAGGGGAATTTCATCATTTGAAGGCACATGACCAATTTGGGCTTGAAAAAAGGGGCCCACAAAATGAGACGAGAACAAAGAAACCTGTCAGGAGCGAAAAGGGGGGGTTCCTGCCTACAACAGGGTGTGTGTGCAAAACATGCACAACACTACATATAAATCCTTTCTTAATGAAGATTCAAAAGAAAAAATCTTGCTCAACATTAGTCTCATGCCTTAAAGAGGTTTTTATACAATCTAATAAGGGATAGAATGTTAATTAAATAGTAGGGAATTAAAATTAAATTAGGACATGGAGAAAGAATTCCTCACGAATGGTGAAGTCTCAATTCCATGGGAATAATTAGTAAGGAAAACCAAATATACCAAGGGTCATGCTAAAAATAGCATCTTATTAAACTTGACTTTAGCAAAATAAAAATAAACAACCCTTAGAATGATTTTGAATGGCCTCTATATAGATCCTATGAGGGACCCAAGTAGAGGTTATCTAATTTATGAGCATTTTTGAAGGAAATTCAACCCATGAAATATCTAACAAAGGTATAATTTTTAGGCCATTTGTAGGCATTCTAGAAAATATGAATAGGAAAAATAACATCAAGAATAGTAGAGTTACTTGATAGACTTGATATGAATTTGTGAGGGTATTTTAGAGCCATGTCCATGAGCATCCAAGTTAGATAACCCAGCATAAAATGTGGGCTACTTTTTCTAGCAATCATTTAAAAAGAAAGAAACTATTTGAAAAGGCAAGGGAACGAAAGAAGCCCACAATAAATGTGAAAATATCTTTCAAACAATGACACCCATGTAAAATATAACGAATTTTTAGATCATTTTCTAATAACACTTATTATATTTATAGAGCCTTAGATAGAGGTCATTTTTTTAATGGACCTACTGTTTCTATGGAAAATTAGATGGGTTAGCTTATTAAATCAACATATCAAAATCCACGAAAATAACGAAGCACAAAGGAATACAATGAAAACAAAAGGCAATTATATCACCAGAAATCTTCATCTTCCACGGTTCACCTTCGTTACACCTTCTAGTTTGCAGTAAATAAAGATGCCCTCAAATTTGTGTATGAGCAACTATGACAAGGGACAAGAATAAAGCAAGTTTCGAAGGATTTAATTAAAATTGACCTCACAAATAGACTGAAAATGACAAGTTTTGGCAATTTAACTGATTTTGACTAGATAACTGGTTGGACAATGTTGTCTTGTTGGTTCGCGATTTAAATGTTGACCTTCGAATGACCGACTTATTTGACTGACATGATGAATATTGACTCTTGTTTGGAATTTTTGAGAGTTATTTGGATGTTTTTGTGTTTTTTTGGATATTTGGATTTTTTATTTTTTTTTTGGACTTTTGACGTTTATGATTTCTTTTTTGGCTTTTTGACATGTTATGATTTTTTTGGATTTTTGACATGTTATGATTTTGTTGGATTTTTGACATGTTATGATTTTGTTGGATTTTTGACATGTTATGATTTTTTTGGATTTTTGACATGTTATGATTTTTTTGGATTTTTGACATGTTATGATTTTTTTGGATTTTTGACATGTTATGATTTTTGGATGAAAGTTTGGGTAGCCTTTGTGCTAGATACCAATGACAAGGGGAATACCAAGTCTAGGTGCAAGGAGATAGATGGGAGGGGTGTATGTGTCACAAGGGAGCAAGGATGTGATCTCCAAAGACTATGTCGCATAGGAATAACATGCCCCATTCTAGGTACAAGACTTAGGATTTTTCAAGACAAAGCTTATGACAATGAGATAATGATATGCCTGTTTGGAAGGGATGAGGTATGTCAAGAGATATCCAAAGAATGTTTCAACACTTTGCCCTTATATCTTCATCAAGATCAAAAAGAGAAGGGTGGATAAATGGACTCCATATGATAGGTATGTATGATGGCCAAAGATGGTAGGTAGGATGGAAATGATATGACATGAAAAAGATAAGTTGGATAGATAAGACATTATGCCCCCAAGTGTAAGTGACATAGAAGATCAACCTACACATGACACCTATTTGCTAGGTTTTCATCATGGTACTTATCCAGGGTGCATGTTTACCAGGTTTTCACCATTGGACGAAGGGATTTCTCTTTACTCTTTTTTTTTTTCCTTTTAAATTTTTTTTTGACTTTTTGACTTTTTGACTTTTCGATAGGAGGGACTTAAGTGTTTAGTTGCACGAAAGGTGATAGTCCCATGAGGGATGGTTGTCATTGCATGGACCATGTCAAATGCCATTTATGCTCATAGATGTTGGTAAGGGATGACATGAAAGGGAGATGGAGTAGGTAGATGATGGATTATGATGTGGATTATGGAGGACAATAATGGATTATGATGTAGATTATGTCGGGAAGATGATAGGGATTATATGGGACTTATGCAAAAGATGAATGGGGAGGCTTAGCCAAAAGCATGGACCATAGGAAGATGATGGGGGAGATATGTAGGACAATGAGTGAAGGATGATTAGAAGGAGTTATGTGGATTTGTTGTGAAATGGAAGGGAACCATGACCAATGGTTGCACACATTGTGATAAATGTTGAAGCTTTTGATGTGGATGGGGTGTAGGAAGCAATGGAGATGTTTGCTTAGGAGGTGGTGGATGAAGTGCCTTAGGTACCCACATAGACTTGATATTTGTATGATTTTTGTTTGGCTTGTGGGATGGAATATGAGATGTTTGAATGGAATGTGCATTTTGGATGGGATGGGATGGTTGGGATTTTTGTGATGTGGATGTCTCGTTTGACTTGATTTATTTTTGCTTAGGTACCCAAACCATTTTAGTTTTGGCCTTTACTTTTGGAGGTATGGACTTTATAGACTTTTAGATGTACTTGGCTTTGACTTTTTGCAATTGTATGCTAAGGAATTAGGACCATTAGAATTTTTGACTTTAAGTGTAGAGGCATCCAAATTTTTATTTTGGAATCCCTTAGGTTTGGTGGAATGAGTGGAAGCTTTATGTTTAGACAATGTGTGCATTGATTGGTCATGATTAATATGTTTAGAGGATTTATGGATAAATGGATAAGAGGATTGAATGGTAGGGATATTAGGTGTTGGGAGTAATGGTGGTAAAGTGGATGGAGGGATATTAGGAGTTGGAAGCAATGGTGGTAGAGTGGATGGAGGGAAGTGTATGGTCACATGCTTTTGGCATTTGTAGGATGACGGTGGTGGAATGGAAACATATGTTTTAGGCGTATGATAGGCTTTATGATGGAAAGTGGACTTAGGATGCATGGAGGAAATACCAACATCTTGAGATTGATGTCCTTGAGATATATGTCCAAGGCCATAAGAGCGTGGAGGGACTTTGACATGGATGGGCTCCAAAATATCTTGTTCATGAAGGCCTAAACCTTTACCTTGGTGGTTCATATTTTGGAGTGTGCAATGGACAATGGGACTAGGTGTAGGTGAAACACTAGACATGAGTTCCTTATTGGATGGAGAAGATAATGGTTGTTGTTGTTCGCAGAAGGAACATTCATAAATGAGGGTAGAAAGACCAATAGGATATGATGGAGGACTTGTAATGGGGTCGATAGTGGGTGACATGGGATCATTGGGATCTTGATTATCATTTTGTTCACTTAGATCCAAGGTATTTGTTTGATCTTCTATGTGTGCTTGGGAGGCACTTTTCTCATCAAGGGAAGTGAATGTTGATGGATCATGGATAGGACTAGGTGGAGGTGAATTTGGAATATCTTTCTCCTAGATGGGTATAGGATCAAGTTGCTCTTGGATAGGCTCTTCATCATTATGGATATCATCTTGATCATAAAAATGATATAGATTATGGATGGGTTGGATGAAAATGATTTGATCTTGATTAGGACTAGGGCTTGATGTTTTCACATTCTTGGGAGTAGACTCTTGGCATAACTCTTGGGTTGCTTGAATGGAAGTGGAGGGGACTTCTCATGGAGAGAATTGACATGTTCTTGATGGTCAACGACATAGGAGCATGAAAGAGGGTGACTTGGACTTATGAAGGGAGACTCTTGAATTAGCTCAAGGGGTTGTGGATGACATGGTTGACTTGAAGGACTTGGCATGATGTTTGAGGACTCTTTTGTATGTTCAAGTATATGAGGTGAATGAAATGGCGACAATTGATTCCTTTCTTGTAGCCCTTGGGTCACATCCTTTGTAGGTGGATTGGTGGATTTATGTAATGCCATCAATTTATATTTTAAATATCTAAATGTAAGGAATTTATTTGATGGAGGATTAGATGATGGTGGGGGTAATGAAGAGTTTGATTGGTTAGAAGGTGGAGAGGCCAATGGATTAGGACTAGGACATGGTGGATTAGGGATATGAATTTGATTGGATGGTGGTAAGGGTGCATGGACTAGATTGGTGTTCCCCTTGTTGAAGGTGGCATTAAGACTTAAAGGCTCTTGATGTTGTTGCCAAGGTGGACTTGGGAAGCTATGTTCTTGTTGTGATATGGGTGGACATGTTGATGTGGCATTGACATGATAGGTAAATGGGTTTGGTTGGCATGATGATGAAAGTGACACATAGGATTGTGGTTGAATGTCTTGAGGTTGGAATGGTTTTTGGACTGGTGATAAGATTTGTTGTTGTGATGATGATGGAGGGGTTGAATAGGATAACGACTATTGAAAGGTTGATTGATGTGGACAAGGGTTGACATTAGAAGAGTTGTGATAGGTTGATGAAGGGGAAACTTGATATGTGGATGGATGAGGTTGATATGATGATATAGGTGACACCTAGGATTGATGTGAAATGTGTTGATGTGGTGATTGGACTTGATAATGTGCTTGTTGGACTTGACAATTGGCCATGAGGTATTGGATTTGTGCTATGAGTTGTTGCATTTGAGGTGATTGGTTTGTTTGAAGTTGTTGGATAATGTTATGGGCGCTTTGAATGATTTGTTGGGTTAAAGGTGCTTGACTTGTTTGAGCTTCATGAAGCATGTGAATAAGCTCTAGTGCTATGTCTTCGAATGTTGTCATGGTGTAAAATGATGTTGATTGGATTGAAGAGATGATGATGATTAGGATATGATGTGGAATGACAAGACTGGGTGATTTGGATGATGTGGCGAGTGTTTAATGGAAATTTGACTTGGGCACTATCAAACACAATATTTCACATGTAAATGCATGAACGCACACACCAAACACAATGAAAAATTTGTCTTTGAAGATTAATGTTATGATTAAGCAAGCACTTGAATACACAACAACAAGCCCTATGACTAGTCAAGTGGGGTATGGCCAATTAGGTCTCACGCTAGTTTGCACAAGGTTGACTAAGGGATTATTTGAAAGCAAAATCTTGCCAATAAGCTAGGAGAAAGGGGTAACCCACCCTTCACCTTCACTTCCCAAAGGTATTAAGTTCTTTGGGGCTTAGCTTAGAGTGACAAGATTTCAACTCCCAAATGAGCGTGTCTTTGGATTCACACTCTATTGAGGTTGTCCCTTAGAGGGGTGTGTGCTCCAAGCAGGCCTCCTACAAAGGGTATAACAAAAGCAAACCAAGTGAGGTGTTTTGGAGGACACACACACTTGATTCACACTCGCAAAGATTAATTTCCCTTATAAATGAAATGTGTGTAAAACAACTGAAGCACTTGTTCTTTTTAACCCAAAATCAAGATGTGTGATTGAAGACAAAATTCATTTTAAGAGCCCAAATCCAAATGTGTTTGCAAACTATGATTGATTTTATGCCCTAAATTGAAATGTGTGACAAGCAATGATCAATGAGAAATGAAAGATTAGAATGTATGCACCTGATTATTTTTGCTTTCCAAGTTGATGTTGTGACTGATGCCAACGTTGTTCTCGCTCCTAAATACCCTGAAAGTCACCAAGACAAGAAAAAAAAATACAAACTTGCAAGCCAATGTGAGATTAGGTCAAAAACATGCAATATGTTAAAAACTAAAAATTAAAAAATCTAAATTACTTTAAAAAGTTAAAAATGTTATTAAATGAGAAATCTAAATTACAAATCTAAAAATCTAAAAATCTAATTAAAAAAACTAATTAAAGATATAAAAGAAAAAGAAAAAATCTAATTAAAAGCTAATTTAAAAATCCAAAAATCTAAAAAAAATCTAACTAAAGCCTAATTTAAAAATCTAAAAGTCTAAAAAAATCTAACTAAAGCCTAATTTAAAAATCCAAAATTCTAAAAACTACCTAAAGCCTAATTTAAAAATAAATTAAAAAATCTAATTAAATTCTAATTTAAAATCTAAAAAAAAATTAATTAAATTCTAATTAAAAATCTAAAAGCTAAATTAATTAAAAATCTAAGATCTAGACTAAATTAGAAAAACTTAAAAAATTCTAAATCTACATTCATATCTAACTCTAAATTAATGTAAATTAAATTAATTGAAATTAGTAAATCTAAAATTAATGAAAACTAAAGTGAAAGGAAATGGATTAAAGCTAAAAAGTGAATAAAGGTGAAACTTTCATAAAGAATGTTAAAAGTTACGTTGCCTCATGGAGTGTATTCCTTGTTTACATTAAAAATGGGAGTGTTTGAATCGCCATAGAACCATAAAATAAGACTTTAATTGTCTCCTCCAAGCAGCGCAACTCCTTGCTTGCTGTGTGAATAATCCCAACAATACCCGTTCAACTATGATGTCCACCCCTGTAGCTTACAACGATGGCCAACTCAATATAATTTCAATGAAAATACAAGGCAGCAGTGCCCCATCTAAGAATGCGTATAAGAGACTTAGAATGACATAGATTTATTGATTGATTATGGTGTTCGACAGCAAATATCATGTCCTTCCAATTGAAATGAAATCCTACCCTACGCTGGAAATGAAAAGACCTACAGACAAGACCAGGTATTTTTGACGTGGATCTAAGAAATATTCCATGCCCATGCAGACAAACCAGATTAGTTGCCAATCTTAATTTACTTTGATGGGACAGATAACATAGTGCGCAGATGGAAGCACAGAGGATGCCAAAATCTAGGCAATGGATAATTGTTTGCAAGATTCAAGAGTATGCAAGAGGCTGATGAGATCAAGGTCTGAGTTTAATGGGCGACTAAGATAAAGAAGGCAGAAAGTAGTGATAAGGAAAATAAGGGCTTCGTAGAACCACCCAACTCTGTCATGCTACTCCAAAACTAACTGCACAAAGTGCCAATAGATATTGGGTGACATCGGTTGTGGAAACAGGAAACAGGAAACTAATCCACAAGAAGATGATTAAAATTGCCTCTCTCAGACCCTATCGCAGCTTGCAAAGGTTAATTTGCGGCTTTAAATAAGTGAATAGACATCCAACAATGAAGCATGGGCCACAGTGGCTGAGCACGCCCCTTATGACCTACAAACACCATGCAGTAGGTGAGCAAAATAACTCCAAATAGAATGGTGCATGAGGCAAGTGAGCAAAATAACTCCAAATACACACACTCAGTGACTGATGCGTACTATTGTAACCAATGACTACCGGGAAACAAAAAAGAATATTGTTAAACCTGCAACAAGATTTAAAAGGAAATAAACTTGCAAAATCAAATCTGCAACCACAAATGATTAGCCACGAAAAGCCAATGAAACCAGGCAGTCGATCAAAGACCCATGTGTAGGAGATGTCGGTTTCACCAGTGTAATCAAGGGATTTCTTTTAGGTTTGATTAGGAGTGTTAGCAACAAACAATAAATGACAATGAAACCCAAAGATCTTACAAAACACAAAGGAAGTAAAATACAAAACGATTATACCTAATCGCCGAGACTTCCATGATTCACTTTTGTAATACCTTCTTGCTTGTTGGATGATGTTGCCTCAGATTCATTGTGCAAGCAAATATGCAAATGCCTAAGTCCTACACCAAGCTTTGAAGGATTTATGCTATGTCTAAATGCCTATGCCTATAACTATAATTGTCAATGTCTATGCCTAAACAAATGCCAAGATTTGACCAAATAAATATAATGACTATGGAAATTGCTATGAAATCTAAGTATGTAAATGCTTAAAATGTAATGTGTCTGTGCATAATTGAAAAGTGAGAGGAAAATGCCATTTTATAGAAAATGTCATTTTGAGTGGACGGACGGGATTAAATTCTACGAAAGACCTAGAATCAGAGGTCCAGATTAAATCTGAGAATCCCTAATTAGGGTTAGGGCAAAATCCTTAATCGAACGGTCAAAATAATATCTCAAATAATCAGATCAATGGTGGAGAATAAATGAGGAAATTAATTAAAGAAATAAAGATTTTCGAAAAATCAAGAAGATAAGATTGCCTGATTTGTGAGATTTGAAAAATTAAGAAGATAAGATTTGAACTGAAGATTCGATTTAGAAAATCAAGAATCTGCCCGATTACTTGATTTTTAGAAGATTAGTTACTATTTTGAATTAAATTAATTCACAATAATAATTTTGTGAGATAATAAATAATCTTTTTCAGATTATTTATCAAAATGGACTAACAGTTCAGATTGAGATGACATTTTAAATAATTTAATTTATTTAAAATGAGAAGAATATTAATTGGCAATTAAATAATTAAATTTAATTATTTAATTTAGCAGATAAGACTAATTAATTAAATAAATTAATCAATTTATTTAATTAAGAGGATTAGTGACATATTAAATAAATAAATGTAATTCATTTATTTAATAATCAGGAAGAATTAAATGTAGAAAGGAAATTAAATAAATTAAGAAATTTATTTAATTAAGGGAAGACTTAGACAATTAATGACGTATTTAATAAATAAATAAAATTTATTTATTTAATAATCAAGAAGAATAAATGACATGAATTAATTAAATAATTATGAATTATTTAATCAAAGTCAAGGACACATAATTAAATATCATAATTATGCTAGGACGAAAGTGGTAAATGTAGTACCCCTCCGTTTATGCTATGCTTTCTGTTGATACTTTTTCATACAGTTAGACCTTGTTATTTTGTTGGATACTTGGATCGCTGTTTTTGAGCGATGATGGATTATTGTGTGACATGATGATACTATGTGTGATGTTTATTGCTTTCAGACTTGATTTGATTTAGTGTAGATGTTTACTTTCAGTTGTTTATGGATATGCACATGCTTATGATGGACTAACAATATTTATTGAGTCAATTTTTTGTGACTGTATTGGTGTGGAGAACATAATCCCATCACTCGCTTGTGAGTGCCCTGCGATATCTGTAATTTTCTCCGCACGGTGTGCCTGGTTTATGCTTTATATATATATATACATGCATGTACATTGTTTGCTTGACTGCAGGACTTACAGGTACATGACACCGACTCCACCTGTGTAATCAGGTCTGAGCGTGTCAAGACTCAACGGAATTGTTGAATGGGAGATAGTAGTTAGGTTTATCCTAGTCCAATCTCTAACCTTAGTATTAGTACGTTGTCAGTTTTTAGTTTGGATCATAGGTTGTTTTGTATTGTGTTTCTGTTGGTTAAATCGTTCTTGAAAAAGGTAAATTTGCTTATGTTTAATGTTGATTATTGTGTTGTATTTATTCTTATTAAAATTAATATTTAAATATAATTGAAATTTATTTACTTAATTATTTAATACATTAGTTAGTTTAGTTAGTTAAATAGTTGATCTTTAAAAGGATTTAACTATTTAATTAAATAAATTAATTAATTAGATTAAATTATTAAGTGCATAAATTATATCGTGTTTAAATAAATTAGAAAATAAATTAAATTAGAAAATGCATGTAAAATAAAATTGTGATTGAAAATTAATTGTTAGTATTTAAATATAATGCATGCAAATTAATTTGTAAAAATTTAAATTAAATAAATAAATAAATTGCATGCAAAATATTGAATGGCAAAAACTTGCCGAGAAGTGGAGAAGATATTTCTCAACAACTTCTCGACAAGTGTATGAGTGCCATAATGGCAAGGGTTGTTAAAAATTTTCACGGAGGATATTGAGGATCTGGGGAAATTGCACGGGGTTATTCTGTTGCCTCAGGGATATTTTCTGGGCACTGGCAAAATCATTCTCTCTGTGTTAAAAATTTTGGAATTCTTAAGATTTGATATCTCTCTGGGGTTGTTATTTCTTTGTGGAAGATTTATCAAAGGATTTTGGTGGTTGGATTATTTTGGATTTGGTTTCTCGAGAAAGATTTGGTGGTTCGGGAAACAGGGGCTTCAAAGGCTTCAGAGATTTTCATCTTCAATTAGCAAAGAAATTCAGGTATTCCTCTTTAAAGTTTATTTTTGTTTAATTGGAAAGGAAAACATCTGAAGATATTTTGTGAAAAGAATTTAGATTATTGTGTGAAATTTTAATGGCTTTAAAAAGCCTTGGTAAAAAAAAAAATTCTTTGTTGAAATTTTGTATCTCTTTTCAGAGAAAATTGTCTTTACTGTGAATTAAGTTTTAAATATTGTTATTTTGGGAAGAATTTATGTATTTGTTAAATCTGGTTAATAATGGGAGGGTTTGTTATTTTTCAGTCTATAGATGGTTTATTATTTGGGAATAGATTATACAGAAAATAATTATTCCCAGTTTTAAAATATGTTTTAATATATATATATTTAATTTCTGGAAGTCTCATATTTGTTTTTTTTTTTTTAAATCCACCGTACGGACGAATTTTGAAATGAATATAATTTCTAAAAAGAAATTCTGTAAATTTCCAGAGGAAATTTCGTCAAAATATTTTCTTTTAAAAAATTCTGTAGTTTTATTTTTTTAATTCAATCATGAATGGGTCTAAAAGATTTATTTATTTTTTTTTTTTTTTAAAAACGAGGGTTTAAGTTCTCGGAGAAATTTGTTTGATTTACAGAAAATTTTAAAAAAAATATTAAATAAATTATATTGGGGGAGGGTCGAACCCTCCCCACCTCATACTATATTTGGGCGCAGCCTAGCAGGGCTGCGTCCCTTCTATTGGAGGCTGCAACCGGGCCCTTGTTAATGTTAATTTTTTTTTTAAAAAAAACTCAAAAAAAATTTGAAACAGAAATCCGCGTTTCGGTAAATGAAATTCTTATTATCATTGTCAGTTTGTTTTTATATTTAATAGATATTAAATCGAATTTTATTATATGTGGGATATATATATATATATATAATTATATATATATAATTTTTCTTTTATGATTAAATAAGGAAATATCAAAAAAAAGGGTTTGATATATATAATTAGTTATTATGTTTATGTGAAAAAGAAGAAGAAATATATATAGAATTTATTTAAAGTAAATTTTTTCTTAATTAGTTGAGAAAAGATTTATCATTTTATTGCTGTAATTTTTTTAATAATTCTTTTGATTGTATGGATTTAGTGAATCTGAAAGGTAGACATGTATTAATTTTATGTTGCTTTTAATCATGTATTTGTATTGGGCAAATAGGGGTTGTTTATTTTATGTGTTATTAAAAGTCTTCCAGATGTAGTTCTTTCTTGGGAAGTAAAATAAACTATGGCTTCTTGTGCTTGAACAATCTAGGGTAGTGCACTGAATTTTGTAAATGAATTTGAGACCTTTGTTGTGGTAATACTGGCAGTTATATGTAGATCTTTTGTGCACTTTGTAAACCCTAATCTTGTGGACTTAGTAACCTTGTTATGTTTAGGGGAGTGGCTAGTCGTAAGGGCCGACACACAAAGTGGTGTCAGGGTAACTTACGATTAGTTAAGTAAGTCAGTGAAAATTAAATAACACAGTAGATAGTTTAAAACATGTAATAAGATGTTAATGCCTCGCTTATGACTCATAAGCTACTACAGTTATGAGTATAAGTCGAGAAGGCCTGGAATGGCAAAATCGGTGTCTCGTTTTCTTAAGAGGCATTCGATTCCGCAAATGCATGCAATAGGGGCCGGGTTTCGTAAGAGGTTACCAGGGTAACCCAAGGATTGGGGGCCAGGACCTAGGAAGAAACACCAGGGTAACCATTGCATCGTTGTGATGACACTCCACCTAGAATAACAGTTAAACCTTGTGTTTGAGTTTCAAATTGATTGTCAAATCTGGAAGCAATGTAACCAATAGTGTGTATGTACTAGTGTCTAGGGTTAGTAGAATTGGTCTAGGTAGCCTTATTACTATCTCCTAGCACGGGGGGTGGACCTACGGGTACCACATGGTTGGGTGGAACGTGCACCTTACTCCGTTGGGTCCCCAGTATGTTCGTTGCATTGAGCGCTTCATGGATGGAGAGCTCGCACATGGATTCCTTCTATTTCTTTACCATTGTATATTGTAAGACTTGAAATGTAAAAACATCCCACAAATGTATAAGAGGAGATCATTTGTAAAATTGTATCTGTTATTGAACTATCTCATCAGATAGATGAGCAATGTAATATCTTATCAATGCAATGTATGGAAAAATATTTGTACTTTAATATGTCTTGAATGGAAATTTAAATTATATGCAATGTTTGATTTATGTTATGATTTTAAATTGGGAGCAATGCAAAGTACATAAGTGGCTTATGGAAAACTTAAAGTAGTGTAACGTCGATTAACCTAAGAATGTATGCAACTAAATAACATTATATCAATACTTTAAAAAAAAAATTATTACACTTTTATATCACTTTTGCAACATTCTTAGGTTATTTAGACGGGGCATTACAGATTGGTATCAGAGCCAAGGTTACAAACACTGGACGCTCTGGGTAATCTAGAGCCCATTAGGTTGACCTAGTATGTAGTGTCGCGACTGATAACCTTGGTTGAAACAGTATCTAAGACTCGTAATTGTCTTGTGTAGGAACATGCCTAGGCGAGGAAGAAGGGGTCGTGGTAGAGGTCGAGGTGGAGGCCGAGGGCCAATCCCTCAGGTTACTCCCCCTCCTAGCCCTCACCATAGTGACCAAGCAGATCAGATGGGTCAGAGGAATGAGGGTCAGAATCCCGAACAGTCAGCAGTAGAGGGTACTCAGATACGTCATTTATTAGAGGAGGTCCTAGCTCATCTTGGACCTAGACAGGTAGATGAGCAGGAGGTTGTGAGAGAGAGGGATAGATCCCCTAGGAGAGTAGATGACCCAACACATCAGGATGTTATCATTGCAGGTCACATGAGGGATTTACTGAGAGCACGTCCTCCTACCTTTGATGGTTCAGGAGGAGGATTAGAGGCTGAGACCTGGTTATTGGATTTGGGTAGGTGCTTTGCTATGCACCCTTACGGTAGCAATACCCGTGCCAGATGTGCTATTATGCACTTGAGAGGATTCACCTCTACATGGTGGCGCCTAGAGGAGCAGAAGCTCCACATTGATATTGGTTATGTATCTTGGGAGATGTTTCTTGAGAGGTTCAGAGCTCGGTTCCTTTCGGAACACTGGAGGCAGCGTAGGGCAGACGAGTTCCACGATCTACGTCAGTTAACTCTTTCTGTAGAGCAATACGAACGTAGGTTCTACGAACTCAAGCAGTGTGCTGGTATTGGAGATGATGATCCTATGCTAGTGCAACATTTCATTAGGGGTTTGAACGCCCGCATCAGTGGTGGTGTCCGAGTCTTTGAGCCAAAGACTATGGAAGTCGCAGTGGAGAAGGCTCGCATAGTTGAGGAGAACCTTATTATGGCTTTAGGTGGTCATACAGGAGTGCAGATTGGGAGTGCTCCTGTAGCAGGTTTTAGTCCACGGGGTGGACAGGCACAGACAGGTGGTTCTTCCAAGAACCAACAGACACCCAAAAAGGGTGGGCAGCAACAACAGTGAACAAATCAAAAGAACAACAACCCACAACCACAGCAAGATTATAGCCCTCGGAGTGTGCAGCCTACAGTCAGCAGGGGTAGTTTCCAGCAATCCAATGCACCTTCGGGTGGCAGAGGATTCGGTAGAGGCACAAGTACAGGATGTTATTCATGTGGGCAGCAGGGACACATAGCTAGGCAGTGTCCGATGAGAGGTTCTACGGGTTTTGGGCCTCGACCTACAGTTTCAGAGCCTACAGTGGGAGATGCAGGCAGGTCACATAGGGTATTTACTGTGGTGGGTAACCACCAGGGTGAGCACCAAGGTGCAGTTGGAGAGGTTCCTGATGGAGGACCAGCATCATTCTTTGGGAACCGTGCACGTCCATCTACATCGGGAGTTGATCCTCAGGGGTCAAGACATTGACTGAGTACTGTTTCAGAGGGATCTTAGTGGCTAGTCTTCCATTTCTTGGAAGGACCTATTTTAGATATGTATGTGTTATTTGTTTGCTACTAGCAGGCTTCCAGGAGTAAGCCTGATCCTAGGGGGGAGGATGTAGTACCCCTCCGTTTATGCTATGCTTTCTGTTGATACTTTTTCATACAGTTAGACCTTGTTATTTTGTTGGATACTTGGATCGCTGTTTTTGAGCGATGATGGATTATTGTGTGACATGATGATACTATGTGTGATGTTTATTGCTTTCAGACTTGATTTGATTTAGTGTAGATGTTTACTTTCAGTTGTTTATGGATATGCACATGCTTATGATGGACTAACAATATTTATTGAGTCAGTTTTTTGTGAGTGTATTGGTGTGGAGAACAGAATCACATCACTCGCTTGCGAGTGCCCTGCGATATCTGTAATTTTCTCTGCACGGTGTGCCTGATTTATGCTTTATATATATATACATGCATGTACATTGTTTGCTTGATTGCAGGACTTACAGGTACATGACACCGACTCCACCTGTGTAATCAGGTCTGAGCGTGTCAAGACTCAACGGAATTGTTGAATGGGAGATAGTAGTTAGGTTTATCCTAGTCCAATCTCTAACCTTAGTATTAGTACGTTGTCAGTTTTTAGTTTGGATCATAGGTTGTTTTGTATTGTGTTTCTGTTGGTTAAATCGTTCTTGAAAAAGGTAAATTTGCTTATGTTTAATGTTGATTATTGTGTTGTATTTATTCTTATTAAAATTAATATTTAAATATAATTGAAATTTAGTTACTTAATTATTTAATACATTAGTTAGTTTAATTAGTTAAATAGTTGATCTTTAAAAGGATTTAACTATTTAATTAAATAAATTAACTAATTAGATTAAATTATTAAGTGCATAAATTATATCGTGTTTAAATAAATTAGAAAATAAATTAAATTAGAAAATGCATGTAAAATAAAATTGTGATTGAAAATTAATTGTTAGTATTTAAATATAATGCATGCAAATTAATTTGTAAAAATTTAAATTAAATAAATAAATAAATTGCATGCAAAATATTGAATGGCAAAAACTTGCCGAGAAGTGGAGAAGATATTTCTCAACAACTTCTCGACAAGTGTATGAGTGCCATAATGGCAAGGGTTGTTAAAATTTTTCACGGAGGATATTGAGGATCTGGGGAAATTGCACGGGGTTATTCTGTTGCCTCAGGGATATTTTCTGGGCACTGGCAAAATCATTCTCTCTGTGTTAAAAATTTTGGAATTCTTAAGATTTGATATCTCTCTGGGGTTGTTATTTCTTTGTGGAAGATTTATCAAAGGATTTTGGTGGTTGGATTATTTTGGATTTGGTTTCTCGAGAAAGATTTGGTGGTTCGGGAAACAGGGGCTTCAAAGGCTTCAGAGATTTTCATCTTCAATTAGCAAAGAAATTCAGGTATTCCTCTTTAAAGTTTATTTTTGTTTAATTGGAAAGGAAAACATCTGAAGATATTTTGTGAAAAGAATTTAGATTATTGTGTGAAATTTTAATGGCTTTAGAAAGCCTTGGTAAAAAAAAAAAAATTCTTTATTGAAATTTTGTATCTCTTTTCAGAGAAAATTGTCTTTACTGTGAAATAAGTTTTAAATATTGTTATTTTGGGAAGAATTTCTGTATTTGTTAAATCT
Source organism: Sequoia sempervirens (assembly GCA_007258455.2). Classification (NCBI taxonomy): domain Eukaryota; kingdom Viridiplantae; phylum Streptophyta; class Pinopsida; order Cupressales; family Cupressaceae; genus Sequoia; species Sequoia sempervirens. The sequence continues at coordinate 7,658 of VDFB02098149.1, read as the reverse complement.
GGTTAATAATGGGAGGGTTTGTTATTTTTCAGTCTGTAGATGGTTTATTATTTGGGAATAGATTATACAGAAAATAATTATTCCCAGTTTTAAAATATGTTTTAATATATATATATATATTTAATTTCTGGAAGTCTCATATTTGTTTTTTTTTTTAAATCCGCTGTACGGACGAATTTTGAAATGAATATAATTTCTAAAAAGAAATTCTGTAAATTTCCAAAGGAAATTTCGTCAAAATATTTTCTTTTAAAAAATTCTATAGTTTTATTTTTTTAATTCAATCGCCGAATGGGCGAATTCCGGAAAAGTTTGATTTATTTATTTTTTTAAAAAACGAGGGTTTAAGCTCGAGAAATTTGTTTGATTTACGTAAAAATTTAAAAAAAAATATTAAATAAATTATATTGGGGGAGGGTCGAACCCTCCCCACCTCATACTATATTTGGGCGCAGCCCAGCAAGGCTGCGCACAGCAGCCCGTGGCTGCTGGGCACAGCCTAGCAGGGCTGCGTCCCTTCTATTGGAGGCTGCAACCGGGCCCTTGTTAATGTTAATTTAAAACTCAAAAAAAAATTTGAAACAAACTGCTGCTTCTGGTGAAATGAAATTTTATTATCATTGTCATTTGTTTTTATATTTAATAGATATTAAATCAATTTTATTATATGGGATATATATATAATTTTTATTTTATGATTAAATAAGGAAATATCAAAAAAAAGGGTTTGATATATATAATTAGTTATTATGTTTATGTGAAAAAGAAGAAGAAATATATATAGAATTTATTTAAAGTAAATTTTTTCTTAATTAGTTGAGAAAAGATTTATCATTTTATTGCTGTAATTTTTTTAATAATTCTTTTGATTGTATGGATTTAGTGAATCTGAAAGGTAGACATGTATTAATTTTATGTTGCTTTTAATCATGTATTTGTATTGGGCAAATAGGGGTTGTTTATTTTATGTGTTATTAAAAGTCTTCCAGATGTAGTTCTTTCTTGGGAAGTAAAATAAACTATGGCTTCTTGTGCTTGAACAATCTAGGGTAGTGCACTGAATTTTGTAAATGAATTTGAGACCTTTGTTGTGGTAATACTGGCAGTTATATGTAGATCTTTTGTGCACTTTGTAAACCCTAATCTTGTGGACTTAGTAACCTTGTTATGTTTAGGGGAGTGGCTAGTCGTAAGGGCCGACACACAAAGTGGTGTCAGGGTAACTTACGATTAGTTAAGTAAGTCAGTGAAAATTAAATAACACAGTAGATAGTTTAAAACATGTAATAAGATGTTAATGCCTCGCTTATGACTCATAAGCTACTACAGTTATGAGTATAAGTCGAGAAGGCCTAGAATGGAAAAATCGGTGTCTCGTTTTCTTAAGAGGCATTCGATTCCGCAAATGCATGTAATAGGGGCCGGGTTTCGTAAGAGGTTACCAGGGTAACCCAAGGATTGGGGGCCGGGACCTAGGAAGAAACACCAGGGTAACCATTGCATCGTTGTGATGACACTCCACCTAGAATAACAGTTAAACCTTGTGTTTGAGTTTCAAATTGATTGTCAAATCTGGAAGCAATGTAACCAATAGTGTGTATGTACTAGTGTCTAGGGTTAGTAGAATTGGTCTAGGTAGCCTTATTACTATCTCCTAGCACGGGGGGTGGACCTACGGGTACCACATGGTTGGGTGGAACATGCACCTTACTCCGTTGGGTCCCCAGTATGTTTGTTGCATTGAGCGCTTCATGGATGGAGAGCTCGCACATGGATTCCTTCTATTTCTTTACCATTGTATATTGTAAGACTTGAAATGTAAAAACATCCCTCAAATGTATAAGAGGAGATCATTTGTAAAATTGTATCTGTTATTGAACTATCTCATCAGATAGATGAGCAATGTAATATCTTATCAATGCAATGTATGGAAAAATATTTGTACTTTAATATGTCTTGAATGGAAATTTAAATTATATGCAATGTTTGATTTATGTTATGATTTTAAATTGGGAGCAATGCAAAGTACATAAGTGGCTTATGGAAAACTTAAAGTAGTGTAACGTCGATTAACCTAAGAATGTATGCAACTAATTAACGTAATATTAATACTTTAAAAAAAAATTATTACACTTTTATATCACTTTTGCAACATTCTTAGGTTATTTAGACGGGGCATTACAGTAAAAATGATGCTCATAGGCCTAGATCATTTTTAGGTGTCTACACCTACATTGATTATAAAAATAAAACATAATACATATTGATCCCCTTGAAGAAAATTTATTTTTTCTTAAAATTTTAATAAGTCATGAGAGAGACTCTATTGGAGGTTTGATTTAATTCTCTGAGATTCTATCCAATGGCTTGTTATCCAATCTCCTTTAATAAAACCCCCTTAGATGAAACTCTTCTAGGCTTGATTTTTTTTTTTTTAAAGTATACTATTTCATATAAAATTCAATATGTCTCACTTGTGGTTCACATACTATTATGGGATCACCCCATGGGTAATTACATGTCTACATGCACTCTATTTTAGTTATTTGTCACTATCCATTAGTTGCACTACCCCTAGAGTTGATGCTACATTAACAATCATCTTGATATTTCCAATGAAATTGGTCTTGTATCTCATTTCTCTCAAGATCATCATAAGACTCAGTTGAAGGAAACCAATTGTATCTTCAAGTACATCCAATAAACTTAACATTTTTTCATACACTACACATCAAGAGATTCTTTAATTAGGGGCTTCACTAACTTAGATTGGGCAAGTGATTTTGATGATTAAAAGTCTACTTTTGGTTTTTTCTACTAGCTTAGTTCATATTTGATGCATGGTTAGATAAGTAGATATCCATTGTATTATCACCTACAAGTATAAGTATGAAGATGTTGTTCTTACTAGCTAAGAGATTATTTGGATTTACCAATTGATGACAAAGTTTGGCTTTCCTCCATTTCACCTTGTTACTCTTTGGTGTGATAATTAAAGTGTTATATTGTATAATAAACATAACTTAGTGGAGCATCAATAAACTAAGAATATTGAGATCTAGATGCACATCATTTGATAGCTCATCCAAGATGTTTTTCTTTTCTTACATATTATTTTCCCACTAAAGAATAAGATGTATGCATCTTTAGGAAGCCTTTGGCATCACCTCATTATCTTCACTTTCACTTTTATCTTTGGGTGAAGGAAGGTGTCCTTGGAATGTTATCTTGAGTCCTTCCTTCAATTGTACACATTTTCTCTCTTTTGGGGATAAGTTTTTTCTACACGTTTTCTTTGTTTTTGTATTTCTGAGATATATTTTGTACATGGGTATTTCATTATATCTTATTGATAGGATCCAAATTTGAGTTTTTTTTCTTAAGATGTTTATTTTTTTGTCTCAAATCATGTGATCATGACACTTTCCATAATCTTGTCTCCTCCTATGTCTCACCCTTGCCTATATATAAAAGAATCATTTATGTACATTTCATTCCATTGCATTATATGCTAGTGTATCAATATCGGTATTAGAGCATTTTCATTGCTTCTCTTTGTGTAGAAGATTATTTTGGTGTTGAAAAAGATTATTATACCTATGAGTCCTTTTGGTGATTACAAGACAAAGTTTAGTTTTGCATTGTAGGTCATTCCTATAATACTTGAGGTCAACCCTAAGGAGCTCAAATCCAAGCCATAGAGATTTTTAGGACTATTTAGAATCCATTATATTTGATAGAATGAGAACATTCATTTATATACCTTGATATGTAGATTCAACGTGACATGAGCATTAATACTCCATCATTATCCCTAAAACTAAATATCCTATCCATTACACTCAATTTAAAAAATATCATTCTAATTTATCAACTCAACTCCTCTTAAATGTAGTTATTATTTACATTCATTTAATTAACCTAAATTTATATAAAAAGAAGTTTTATTCCCTAATTAATCTACTCAATTACTTTAAAACTACATCAACCAATAATTTATAATTAATATATTTATTTATTAAAAAATATATACATATAAAATATTTAAACTATTAAATAACTCTTTTAAATCTTACTGTTCAATAAACTCATAAGATTTTTATTTTCGGAGGATGGCGCGCGTCTGCTGTGCATGCCGAGCTAGGGCGTCCATGCCCTAGCTCTCTCCGCTTGCTTACAGCGCTGGGTGTGGGGGTCCTCGCAGATTTGGGGCGCAAAGTTCCTTTTTTCTTCTTGTTCCTGCTCTCTTTTCTCTGCCCACGTGTGTGGTGCGGTCTCAGGTGTTTGTTGTGCGCGTGGTGTCGCTGGTAGCTACATGGGTCTCATGTGGGGCGACCTTGGGGCTTGGTTTGCCTCCCTAGTTCGACCTCTTTTTGGAGGTGCTTCCCCCTCTCTTTGCCTGCGACTGGGGGTGCTTGTGGGCTAGGGTTTTTTGATACCTTTGTCTTGGCTTTTTTGGGGGCTTGTATGCTCGGTGCGAATTGGGTTTAATGTCCCCTAGGGAGACCTCGGGTGCTTGTTCCAAAATGGATTTTCATTCTGCAATTGGCATGAAGTCTCCCTCGTCTGGTTCAAAAATTTTCAATAATAACTTGTTTTTGTCGGATCCGGGATTAGATGGAGCGGGTTCGTCTGGTGGGGCTCGGATCACGAAAATCAATGGATGCCTGGAACGTTGCAAGGAGAGGCCGAAATTAGTCATTCCATTGGAGATGGTTGCGGAGGACATTAATTATTATTCGAGGCACTCTTTTTATTGCAAGTTTTTGGGCATGAGGATATCGATGCAATTTTTAGAGTCTTGGGCCCGACGAACTTGGATGCCGGAGGGTGAGATGGATATAAAACTTCTGGCGAATAATTATTTCATGGTTACCTTTGACTGCATGGCAGATCGTAATAGGGTTTTTGAAGGGGGCCCCTACTTCTACAACCAGGTTGGCTTGTTCGTTAAACCATGGCATGCTGGTTTTAACCCTGCTGAGGAGCTTCCGACTCGGGTCCCGGTGTGGGTTCGACTTCTGCAGTTCCCTGTGGAATGTTGGCGAGATGATGTTTTGCATTTGTTGGGTTCGATGCTTGGGAAGCCAGTTGGATCTTCACAACAGACTCAGTTTAAAAAGGTGATAACTTTTGCTCGTATTTGTGTGGAGATTGACCTAAGTAAGCCATTACTAGATTCTGTGGATATGTCTGTGGGTCCGCACTCTTGGGTGCAGTCATTGGATTATGAAACTCTTCCATTTCGATGTCGTCTCTGCCATGAGTATGGTCACCTGCAGCGGAGATGCCCTAGGGCTAGGCCTATTGAGACCCATTTTTCTCAACCTCCTCACAACCCACCTAAGGAAGATAAGGGAAAGGATCCCATTCCTGGGGATGGGGTTGGTCCAGATGGTTTTGCTCTTGTTAGGAATCGTAACAGAAACCGAGGTCAAAAGAGGACCTTGAATGAAAGGCAAGATGAAGATTGTTTTAATAGGTTCGAGGTTCTGGAGGATCTTGATCAGCAGGAAGTGAATCCAGGCTTGGTTAACTTGGATCAGGGTATTGTGTGTTCTGGGCAGGAGGATCCTCCTTCTGGGACTACTCAGGATACACATGATTCTGGTGCTTTGCAAATGGTGACTGACCTTCCAATGGATGCCCAAGTGGAGCCAATCTCTTCTGTGGAAATGAAGAAGAGTGGGGGAGATAACTCTTTTCTGGCTTTGCATGCGAGTTCAGATGTAGGTAAGAATCTCAAGTCTTCTCCTTCTCCTTTGGGTATTCATCAGAAGGATCTCAAAAAAGGGTTGGGGGAGAAATCTTCAAAGCTTGGCAGGAAGAAGGATATGGAAAAGATTAAGTTAGCCGGGGAAACTCTAGTGGAGTCTGGGTCGGTTAAGACTTTGGATTCACACTTCTCTAGCTCTTTGAAATGATTGTTCTATCATGGAATGCAAGGGGCTTGAACAGCAGCCCTCGACAAAAGGCTGTTCGTGAGTTGGTTAGAAGTCAATCTCCTGATATTTTGTTCTTGCAGGAGACTAAGTTATCTGTTGATTGCATGATTGGTTTATCTCCTAAGTTGTGGCGAAGCGGGGAATGCCAATGCATTGGTGCTCAAGGGTCTGCAGGTGGAGTGGCTTGCCTTTGGAATCCACGGAAGATCCGCCCTCTTTGGTGGATGTCCAACAAGTCTTCTATCTCGATGATTGCTTCTTGCTTTGAGACTGGGGAGTCTATCCTCCTCACTAATATCTATGCACCTGTTGATTTTCAGGGTAAGCAATTTTTGTGGGCTCATATTCATTTTGTTCAGAGTATGGTGCCTTTTTATCCTTGGATCATGGCTGGTGACTTCAATGCTATCTCTGAGTTGGCTGAGAAGCGGGGTGGTAGTGCTCGGCTGGAGCCTTCTGCTTTGCTTCTTCAGGATAATATTTCTACTTTGAATCTTGTTGATGTAAAGCCTAATAATGGTCTTTTCACCTGGAGCAATCGAAGGCTTGGGGATCTCTGCATCTCTGAAAGGCTTGATCGGTTCTTGGTGTCTTGTTTTTGGGTTGGTGGCTTGTGGTCTTCTAGCTCAGAAATTTTGGATTGGAGGGGGTCCGACCATTGGCCTATCAAGCTTGTTGTTTCTTTAGCTCATGTGCCCCGATCGCCCCCTTTTAAGTTTCAGCTTATGTGGCTACGGGAGCCCTCTCTTCATGATTACATGACTGAATGGTGTCGAAATGGTAGACCCGCCTTTGGTACGGCAATGTATACTTTTTCCAAGCTTCTCCAATTTGTTAAATATCAGCTTAAGCATTGGAACCGTCAGTGCTTTGGGAACATCTTTCAAGCTAAGTGTGTTGCCCAAGCTGGGTTGAATAGCATTACAAGGGTGATCAGGGATAATGGTGTGACGGCTCATTTACTTCAAGAGGAAGCCAGGGCATTAAGAGTTTTAGAGGAGTGTGAATTGCGTGAAGAGATCTATTGGAAACAGAAGGCACGAATCGAATGGCTGCAAGAGGGAGACAAGAATACTACTTTCTTCTTCAATTCTGTCAAAGCCAGGCGACATGGGAATGCTATTTCTGTCCTAGTGAACGACAATGGTGAGCCTCTTTCCTCTTTTAAGGATATCTCGTGTGAAGCAGTGCAGTATTTTGAGTCTCTATTCAAGGAGGATCCCCAGGGGGCGCCCAATGAGGAGGCTCAAGTTTTGTCTTGCATTCCTTCTTTGGTCACTATGGACATGAATGAGTCTCTTATGAGTGATATCTCGATGGATGAGCTGGAGAGAACGGTGTTCCAGATGAAGAAAGGGAAGGCCCCTGGTCCTGATGGCTTTCCGGTGGAGTTCTTTCAAGATTTTTGGGATATTATCAAGCTTGATTTATTGGCGGTAGTCCAGGAATCTCAGAGGAATAAGCAGATGTTACGAGCTCTGAACTCTACCTTTTTGGCTCTTATCCCCAAATGTGAGGGGGCAGATAGGCTCAGTCAATTTAGGCCCATTTCTCTTTGTAATGTGGTCTATAAAATTATCTCTAAAATAATTGCGGACAGGCTGAAAAATTGGCTCAAAGTATTGATCTCTGAGGAGCAGAGTGGTTTTGTGGCAGGCAGACAAATTTTGGATGGGGTGGTTATAGCTACTGAAACCATTCATTCTATGGCCA
>VDFB02098148.1:154627-206128 GCA_007258455.2 Sequoia sempervirens | reverse complement strand
ATTTAATTATTTAACTAGATACCTTAGGGATTTGGCAGAATTAAACATATTAATTAAATAATAGTAGTATTACTTAATTAACGAAAATAAGATGAAAGGGGATGAATTTGGATAAATTAAGTGTCCAAATTTAGACATCTACACCACCATTACAAGTAACCTCCCTTGTTAATGCCACAACTAATATTCCAATCCATAAGGAGAATTAATAAAATAATATCTCTCAATCACCTACATGGATATTCAACTTCCTGTTAAGAATAAGGTAAACTACTATAGTTAAAACTTATATACTCATTGTGCAAACATAAAAAATGATTAATACATGATGTGATGTAATGTCATTAGATTAAGGTGAGGAATTTTTAATTAGTAAATTATAAATAAATGAACACTTGATAAGCACATAACACTAAAACTTAAGTGAATAAACCCTTTCAAGAAAAATTTCATCACCTAAGAGAGTACAAGTTTATATTTGTTCAATAGCAATGTGTTTGAAATATACATCCAACTTTTGTCTTCGATTTGACAACATTCCTACATAATAACCTTACTTAACCTAAAAAAATACCCATGAAACAACTATCCAAGGCATCCAATTTGTAGAGAGTAAAAGATGGAAACTAATAATGTTTTCTCAAAATAAAAACTACCAAAACCCATGATATGACAAATATTTAATGCCCCCATTGACTAATCAATAAATTATCCATAAATAAAATCCATTTAATCAACATCTCTAATCCATACAAATAGTGGGAATGCATTCCCAAGTACGATACTCCAAAATTAAGCGGCTAATTAGTGTGGACCCCACCTATCATAACAAGATGCTCTAGTCTCTCTCTTAGCAGCTAGGATTGAGAGAGTGGTATAAATGATATCAAAATATTTTGTAATAGCCACCACCATAAGTAACCTCTCTTCTTAGTTCCATTAAAATTAATATTCCAAGCTACAAGGAGAATTAATAAAATATTAATCTCTCAACCAGCTACATAGACATCCAAGTACATGTTCCTAAGATGTTGGAGATCTTACGTTAATACATAGGATTTGTAATGTTAATATAACCTTAATCCTAATATTCTTACACTTGGTATTATATATTATAATGATGTAAAGATAAAAAATAAAATGAATATATTATAGGATACAAGGCCTAATGCCTCCTATACCAAGATAACTTATTTGTGCTTATTAGTTTTGTAAGTGAATCTGCAACATTAACCAAAATGTCAACTTTTTGAATGTGGATTTATCATTCTCCACCATATCCCAAACTCAGTGATACTAAGAATCAATATATTTTATACAAGCATGGTATATGGGATTCTTGGCTAAATAGGCAGTGCTTTAATTGACACATTTTATTTGAACTACCCTATAATCAAAACCAACTACTAAACATAGTCTCTATAACCAAGCTACCACTTTATAGGCATGTGTAGTATCCATATAATCTAATTCTATAATGTAAAAATAACATTTGGGATGCCTTTGACTCATCCAACTAATAGCATTGCTAAATATTAAAATCATATATCCACAAGTAGATTGCCCACAATCCAAGACACCTATCCAATTTGGATCTAAAAATTATAATATGTCCAATATTTTCCCTACATAATTAGAACCATAATAACATAATCAATAATTATAAGTTCATTTCAAATATCTAAACACCCTCTTTGCACAAGTCTAATTATCTCTACCATGTTTAGACAAAACCTACTAAGAACTCCCACTACTTGGACAATTTCTAGTCTAGCACAAATCATTGATACACCTAGCTACCAATAGTACAAGAATAGGGTACATTATAAATATTTTAAAAATCATCATCTAAATTAGGACATGTATCTAATGAAAGCTTAGTACTTATAGGTAGAGAAATGCTCACTAGTTAATAACCATGCATAACACACTACCACAAAATAGTTTCAACATACTTTAACTAAGTCAAAGTCTTTAAGAAAATTGGCCCATGCTAATTTCTATTTTAAAAATAGTTTTTTTCTCCTATATTCTTCATCCTCAAATGCACCAAAATTTTGAGTTTTAAGCTACCTAATTGTTGCCTTGCAATTACCAATAAAAATAAAATTCCATCAACATACAAGATAATGATGGAATTTGATTATCAATATATTTAATGTAAACATAATGATCATATTTACTTCTAAGAAAACCCAACTTCAATATGGTTGAATTGTTGGATGTTATTGAGGGTTTTATGTTTGGGGTTTCTAAAGTGAGGATATATTACTTGCCACAACTTTAAAACTTGGTGATGTTGGTGGAAGGACACAGTATGTGAATATGGTTTGTAGTTTTTATATTTATTTTTTATTTTTCTAGAGGGTTGATTTATATGACATAGGATTTGGGATTTACATGGAACTAGAGTGATCACCATGTTTTTGGTTATTTACATTTTTTGTACTTCATTCTTTTTTAGCAACAACATGTGGGATCTTTAATATCTATCTTTTGTGATGTGGATAACTAGGGAGAGACAAGGATATAAAAGGTGAGAGAGTGAGTAGAGAATTGTTAGAGGAAGTATGCTATAGTTTATCAGATTTTAGTTATAGTTTGTAAAATATTTGTGTGCTCTTGAATATTGATTTTATGACATGAGCCACAACCTTTACATGATTGTTGATTAGTGGAATTTTGTGCTTTTTTGGATGGCACCAAAATATGAATTATTCATAGAGTGGGATCCATGGGAGACATATGTATCCTTGGTGGATGAGTTTTATTGGACCATAATATTGAGATTCGTAAGGTTTATTATACATTAGTGTGTTTATTACCTTGGAAGGTGGTAACATTGAGTATACTAGTGCTTATAAAGGGACATGAATTATATAACTTGGGTTGGATATATCATGACTAAAATTTCTATAAGTGGTTGGGATTAGTTGTATGTAAGTGACTAGTTATGGTTGTTGAATTGGCTAGACTAGAGTATGTAGTGCATACTTTATTCTATTTTATAATAGATTAGACTTTTGGGTTTGTATTTTGGAAATGGGTTGAGGCAAGACATAATAGTGTGTATGTGTGATATTTAATGTGTCATAATGTGTTGGAGTTCTTATCTTTCATTCTTGGACATGATAAAATTGTGATAAAAATGATCTTCACTTGGAAGATGTATATTCTTCTTTGATGCTTGTGAGCACAAAGGAGTTGATTGGTACAACATGGTTATACCCTTGGCATTCAGTTCACATATTGTTTGGAGCTTTTTTTCTTTCAAGTTATACAAGTGGAAGAATGTCGGGATTAGGTGTGTCGTACACCTTGCAAATCCTAATGTTTAGATTATGTATTTCTTTGTATTTATTAATTATTTTGGCCTTATTTGGGAAATGAGGTGTTTCACTTTGTGTATGACATTTTATGCCATGTGTTGGCTATCTTATAAAGTGTGTTAGAATTTGAGGAACATCTAATGTCAATGTGAAATTGTAAGATGTTGACATTACTTATGAAAAACTCTATGACATGTGTCAGACCATGATTATAAGGAGTTATAAAGTGGACTAGGAATCTTGACCCACTTATCATGCATGCTATGACACATCATAAAGCATCTTTCCAAAACAGGTAAATTATGACAAATAATCCAAATGGGGTCTCGTGATAATTCTTACCATGGCATCTTGGCACCTTGTTTGGGCTCATGATAATGCGTTTTGGTGGTTTTTTGGACCTCATTGAGTCTATTTATTGATAAATTCAAATGGAGACATTGAAGATTTTTTATTTGTATGATTAAACTATTAGATTTCCTCCAAAGGAGTAGGATGTTGATCTCCATGTTAAGGTTTTGAACCTACAAGTGTATTGCAAATATGTTTGTCAATGAATAATACATTGATTTAGTGCTTTGAGGGTGGGGATTTTTTACCCAAAAAGGTTTTCCCCACATATATCACCATCTCTTCTTTTATACCTTTATTTTATTCTCTCATTCTTGTTTCTAAAGTGTTAATTTTCATTTTGTTAGGTTACTAAAATTTCCATAGATATTTGAGATCTACATTAATCTCTTCTAAAGGTTAATGTAGGAAATTAATTTGTATCCTAATTTTAATTTATGGGCATATTTTGTCACTTGTATTGAGATTTTATTTAGTAAATCTTATAGTACTAGAGATGCATATATGATATTTTTTTAATATCAAGGATTGGTTGTGTAAACACCATGATGATGATGCAAGTTAGAATGTATAAGGATATTCCATTGGAATCATTTGGCATGAAACCATGTATTAGCTCCTTACAAAAGGTAAGAGTAGCATATGAGAAATAACAGTAATGTAGGACACGCATATCTCTAGTGCTATCATAAATTATCCATACCAAAGTATAAGGCCATAGCTAAGGCACTATTATAAAATTTAGGTGTGTGATAGCAGCTATATAAATGAAATTCTTCATGGTATCACTATTGAACACAAAACCACTAGTCTCCCTTACACAAGAATTTACAAATGAACTAGGTTCTCTACTTCTAATTTTAGCACTTGAATGTTGTGGTTATTGTGTGAAGACATGTAACTTCGATATTTATGTTTACCTTTGATTTGTGGGAACCCTTTATGTATTTCTATGTGTAAACAAGTTCTTCTATACACGACACCTTGAATTTGAGTGACTATTGTATTTGTGCTTATCTTACCATTTTACTTATATTATATAGCTTAGCCCTATCTAAGAAAGGTGCTTTATTTGGTGCATGGGATTTTTCCTATTTTATCTTCAGTCTTGATTACTCATTGATGGTCATGTAATAATAGGATTCTCCCATCGTTTTAGCCTTGAATGACTTCAATTTGGATTGAATAAATGGCCATAGGTTGCTACAATACTCAAGGACTCTATAGTACTCCAAATCAAATGTGCTCAAATTTATATGAAGGTTATGAAAGGCATTTATGTAGGTGCATATTGATTGGGGATGTCCTTAGCATTATTATTGCCACTAAGTATAGTGGTTATCATAGGTATATCTTCAAGATAATATTCATCCTTGAAGAATTCCAAGAAAATTTCCAAGGTAGGATTTGATCTTCCACCTACATGGTCTTTCTCCCTAAGTTCATGAGCATACCACCACTTCTTGATGAGAAAATATTTTAAAAAATGCAATCTTGATCATTTCTTTATTAGAAAATTCATTTAGAAATAAATATGACTCTAATTGAATTAATAATTTATCTACAACATCTATATCTATTTTCCTCTCAAACAAAGTCTAACTATCTAAATTCACCTATAATATGGGGGTATTGACCATCAAAATCTTTAATCAATTATTGCATCAATGTAACCACACATTCAAGGACTTTTTATAAATTGATTGAACAAAATGTTTTTTATTAGATCAAAGAGCCTTTACAATATCTGTGGATGTCAAAATCTGCAATATGTTAGTTTAAAATACAACAACATTTCAACATCCATATGGAATAATAAGTCATGTTAATCATGCTATAAATAAAACAAGGGAAGCCAAATAAAAGCATACAAAAACATGACATTAAACCTATCCCATATTGGATTGGTGTCACATGTGCTAGTGACCCTTTCCCAATCCTTGACCAAAGCTTAAGATAAAAATGCAAATGGATGATGGAGATGATGGACAAGATCTAATCTCAACTGAAGAGAGTGACCTTGCAAGATTGTGAAGAGATTGTGGAGGATTTGCTTGAGGATGATGCTTGTATTTAAAGATTTTCAAAATGTTGAATGTTGAAGAGGGACCAATGTGGGACTAAAGATTCTGCCAATGAAAGAAGGACACTTGTCATCATGTGAGTGGTTGATGCATGTGCAAGATTTGGGAAGAGTGCCCAAGAGGGGGAATTTTTGAATTCAAATTTGCAATAAATTTTGAGAGGGGGACAAGAAAGAAGAGCAATAAATGCCCTGTTTGACTTGTCATGGTTGAGAGAAAATGATGTTTTAATAAATCAATAAAATTGATTTATTGTGCAAGTGGCTAGGTCTAGATAATGCAAGTGGGATGTGATTAATATTAGATTAGGATTAGATTAATTTAATGATGATTATGCTGATTTAATGCTGATTAACTGATTTGACTTTTTGGACTTTGGAAAATGATTTAAGATTTGATTTAAATGGCTATTTTATTTTAAATAACCTTAGGCAATGAGATTATTTAAATGGATGAAGGTGATGAATGGATCTAATGCAAATGTCTAGTTTAATTGATAAATGATCCTGATCGAATGCATAATGTAAAATTTGCATGTCTACATTTTGCCCCTCTTTGAAGCAATGTACTTGTTGCGTTGGTTCAAAGAATAAACTTGCCGCGATCGAAATTTAAAAATTTCATGATTTTTCGGATGCCCCAGCGGAAAGAAGTACACTGGTACATTGCCCCCTCGAGAGATCGAGCGAAAAGATTCAATTTGAGGGTCGATCTCGCGATAAAGAGGTTCAAAATGGGTGATTGTGGATGACGATGCAAATGAGATGATTTTAAGATGCTTAGAAATAACAAATCTATATTATCCTAAACAACTTAAAATGATGATATGATATGAGATGGATGAGATTGATGATGTGGATATGTCAGGATTATAAACGATGATTTCATGAGAGACTACCGATCTATATTATGATGATGATATGCAATGCATGTGAAATGATCAATGTTTCCTATGATGTATGATATGAATGATATGTGGTATGCAGTTTATTGATGGTTTGCAGATGCAGGATGGATGCATGATGGATGCATGATGGATGTATGATGTTAGTGCGGAAATGAGATGATGACAAGAGGATCCAACAAGTCCAATGATTGGTCGAGACTTTATTAGAGATGATGATGATAATAAAAGATGATGATGATAAATGATGATGATAGATGCATGATTTGCTTATCATACTGATTTCTTTTAAAGGTCACTTACTTTATTTTTGATAACACGCCAAGCACGCATGCACGCGTATAAAGGACTGTGATGGCGCTATAAATTTTAGTGTGATGGACTTTTAATCACCGCTATAGAGTATTCTTTGTTCACACTGACATTACTGAAACCTTTTGCGAAGCGCATCTAACAGCAAGCAGGTATTCGCCAAGTTATATTGCTAAGAGCTGGCCCAATGCTAATGCCAAAGAAACAAAAGATAATGATCGCTGCCCCATTCCTATTTCTCTAAATCCTCATGGGATATCATCGAGACGCCCTGGAATGAGCGCAAGATAAATCAAAAGAAAAGAGCAAGTAAATAAACAGACTAATGCTCTTCAATATTGCTAACGGAAAAAGATGTGCTTTCTAAGATGATAAGCGAAACTTATTGCCAAAAGATAATGCCCATTGTAGGAAGGATTCATCCTAGGACATGTTAGTGGATGGCGGCACGTCATTTCGTTTATGAGGGATGATTGATATGGGACAAATTCAGATGATGGTGTTACCGATATGAAGAGATGACCAATTTGTTTACATACTGACTTAGACTTGAGACTTGACGCTTTTGAGTTCTACTTTTTAACCTGCTATACTTGTTTCCAACTGTTTCACCAAAGGTTGAGGATGACGATCAGTTTATTATGAATGGTGTTTATTGCGGGTGCAAGCGAGATGAGGCGGATGGATTTTTTCAAATATTTGGATGTTTTTGGAATTTTGCAATGTTTTGAGGCTGTTTTTGGTAATTTTTGGAGGTTTTACAAATGTTTTGATTTTTATTTTTCCAATGTTTTCTTTGGATTTTTGACGTTCTTCAATCGTTTTTGGATTCTGATGTCTCTCAATGATCAAAGATGAGCCTCGGCCACGCTTTTAAGCCCGACGACGAGTTCTGGATTTTGTCGTTTTGATGTTTTCTTGATTTTGAGTGTTTTTGATTTTGATATGTTTTGATGTTTCTTGGATATGGATACGGTGATGATATTTCGTTCGCTTTAGGATTTTGCTAAAAACCAAGCTAAGGTTGACTGATCAAAGTTGATGGATTGATGATGATGATAACATTGTTGAGGATGCACAACAATGCAAGGATTTGATGGGATTGATGATGATAACATTGTTGAGGATACACAACAATGCAAGGACTGGATTGATCAGAATTGATAATGATAACATTGTCGAGGATACATGACAATGCAAGGATAGTGTTAAGCAACACAAGGATATCCCGAGATGATGATTTTTTGACTGGATTTTGATTGATCATGATTGATGAAGCTTGATTTCAAACAAAACATGTTTGGATGATTTGATGTGATGTTTGACATGCAACTTAGATGCGACTGATATCGATTGTTCGAATTGATGTTCGATGAATGATGAAGATTGATATGGAATGCCTTCTTGTCAAAATATGCCATGGGCTAGTGATTTGGATTTTTGCTCATAAGTGGTTTGACCAATTTGATTTCATGTTTTCTAATGTTCGAATCACCACATAAGGTGAAGGATATAGATCAAGATTTATTCTCGAAGCAAGATGTACATATCTGCCCCCAATGTCTAGCAACGTATGGAATGCAATGGATGGATGCTCAGATAAGTGTATGGATGGATGGATATGGTAAAGCATGCAGCATGCTAAGGATTTATCTGATAGATTGACTGATTGATATCAGAGAATAGATTTAATAACACTGACATCAAGATCAAGATAACTTGGACTATGGATCATGAAGATGGATGAAAATGGATTAGATAAATGGTTCATGGATGAAATGGAATTATTATGGATAAGATGGATGGAATGCTCGATTTATTATGGATGGGATAAGATGCCTTCATCCTAACCTACGACGATGCCTCGACTCACATGACTCGCTTACGTTTCTACTCATTGTCTGCCCAAAGTGCCACCGTGAAAGTGGTTTCTACTAGAGGACGCATTTTATCTTTACCATTTTCAATCCTTTTTTGGATTTTTTGGATTTTCGCTTTTTGATTTTTTCAGATTTTTCTGAAAGATTCATGCTGAACCACTTGGTGGTGTTGACGTAGATGCCCCTGTCATAATGTGCCATCGATATCCTGCCTGAAGGAGCTGTTTTGCTAAGATATGTGCACTTGAATACAATTTATGGGATTCTTGATCTGCTTCGTCGATACCAGGGTTAACTTTGTCTCCGTGCATACATCGCGATAAAGTGCCTTCTGAATCTTTATGATGAAGGGTCATTGCCAATACATGGTCAATATGAGAATTGGATATCATGCGTGGAGGCGTGGATGGAGTGCATTTAGGGATAAGAGATGGATTGGTTGACAGTTTGGAACCTTTGACTCTCCAAACTTGGGAAGATGAGCAATGATGGGTGGATACGAAAGTGTGCATGGAATTAGGACCAACCTTGATATACTTTGTACCGCTTGAAAAATCCCCGCTTTGATTTTGCGGACATTTTTGATGGATACCTTTCCCTCTTTTAGTTTGCCCCACAGTTTCTTTGACTGATGGAGTTTGATAGGGATGATCTTTCTTTGTATTATTTGGTATCCATATGTATTTGATTTGTCCATTATGCTTCTCAACTTCTTTTGCTTTGATAACGTTCTTCGTACTTTGATTCAAATCTTTCTTTTGACGTTGGTCCCAATTCATGGATGGGGTGATGGGTGGATGAAGATACATGGCGTGGCTGGTTGTAGTATTGACACTAGCTTCATCATAAGGACTCTTTGTGCTCCCTATGTTGATTTTTTCTTGAGATGAAGTTGCCCCCAGTATGGTGATAGTATCACCTTCATGCTTTGATTCTACTTGCTTTGAGATATTTTGTTCAGTAAATGTGCTTTGACAAATGATCACTGTAGATGACATTGTTTCAATTTTTCGCTCTGCTAACTCTGGATTATCCTGTTCTTTCTGACTTGTTTCCTTGAGTGGATAATGTTTGATATCTTTATTCATGATGTCCTCAATCTGAACTTGGGACATGTTTGATCCTGATGTTGACAACTCCATTTGATTGTAGGAGTTAAGAATCTGCTCTTTTTGTGTAACACAATCTTGTTCTAGATGAAGATCATCTACATGACCATCTGTAGAAAACATCTCATGGGTAGATGGAGGAGTATGTGCTTCATGGATATGATCATCTTGCATAGATAGGAGAGTGTCCATTAGATTATTGTAGTATCTTGAAGATACAAATTCTTGATCTTGATTAATTTCAAAGTTGCTTTTAACATGCTTTGGATCAAGTTCTTGACATGGGTCAGTTTCAAAGGATGGACTGCTTACAAATGGCTCTTGGATATCTTCATTATGCATGGGAAGTGGCTTAATATCTTCATGATTTTTGAGTGGACTTGGATCAGGTGTTGAGTTGAAGATTCCTTCAATATCAGCAATCATGAGGTCGAAGGATGTCAATATGTCTTGGAAAGGACCATTGCTAGACCTTGGTGAAAGATTCTGATCATGCTTTGGCATAAATTCTTGAGATATGTCCTCTACCTCATTAGGTGATGTAGATAAATTTTCAACATGATCACTGGTCGATGCCTCGTTGGATGAAGCGAAAATATCTTTATTGATGGATAGATTTTGAACATTGTTTTCAACAATTGCAATAGAGAGATTTCTAATGTCTTCAACCATAGGGTCAAATGATGTTGAAATTTCTTGAATTGGATCATTGTTGGGTATTGTTGATGTATTTTGATCATGATTGAGAGGTGACTCTTGACATATATTCATTTGATCATTGGATGGAGTAGACACAACTTCAAGGTATTCAATGATGGAGTGATCTTGATCTTTGTTCTCAACAGTTGTTATCTTTTGTGTTTGTGCTCGTGTTGGTTGGGTAGCTTGAGAGGTTTGGGAAACTTGAGAGGATTCTTGCACTTGTTGAACTTGTGTTGCTTGTTGCATGGCTAGATATTGTTGGTATCCTTTTTGAAAAGCAGCTTGTAATGTCACATTGTATTGGATTGATGTGGTGGAAATTGGTGGTGGTGGGGGTGGTGGTGGATTCGAAATCATGTTGGATGTAGTGACAAGTGTTTGAGATACGCTTGGATTGATTGTGGGGGTTTGAGATGTGATGGGCGGGATAGTGGTGTTTGGAATGATTGAAGGGATAGTGATGGTTGGAATAACTGAGGTGATATCTGACTGATCATCCATGATTGACGATGATTTGACACACTTTGATTTTGATTCTATTGATTATTGATGAATTGATTTGATATACACTATTTGTTTGATTTGATATGATATTGAATACGCTGGTATTGGGAATCATTTTTCCAAAGTTTTTCGAGTTAGGATTCATGTTTCGAAAACTTGTACTTGGTACATCCACATTTGGTTTGTAGGGATTTGGTGGAATGATGTTGTTCGTTTCAAGGCTCATGCATTGATTATTCGATTGGTGGATTTGTAGGTTTGGACTTAGATCTATCATTGGGAAATGTGTTCCAAACTTTGACTTGGGCATACCCACACTTGTTGTACCATTGACATTTGTCGAAGGAAATGATCCTATGCATGGATTTTGATAATTGATAGGCATTGCAAGGCTTTGAAGATTCAACTGATTTGGATTACCCAAGATGTATGGATCAAGTGTATATTCCATGTTCTTCTTGTGTTTTGACTTTGTTATGAAAGTGACCTCTAAGGTTCTTAGGACCAATGGCGAGATGGAGGATGAAAGGTGGATGAGTGATGAACGTTTAGGAACTTTGAATCAATGCTAGACTTAGGGATTTTGATTTTGATTGTTTGATGTGGATGATGAACTTGTAAACCCTAAGATGTTGGATGTTATCTTTAGGATGAACTTGTTCAAAAGGTTTGCTAATTCAATTAGATGTATGAGAAAGGATGCATTCCCACACACCTAATTAAACAATTGACTTTGATTTGGTTTAAGGATGTACCCAAGTCTAGAATGATGTTTGCAAAGATCTAAAGTTGTTTTGGTGAGATGGATTGATGAATGTTTGGAAGATAGATGAAAGTTTTGATGATCCTAAGAGACTTAGAGAGACTTTGTTTACTAGGCCAAGGTATTGAAGAACACACTTTTCTCTAAGAGCAATCAAAAGACCAATATGACCAAGAGATATCAAGCACATGTGTGGGGTCCAATTTGTTATCTTTGCTTAGTGTATTCTTTTTACCACAAACACACTCTTGATTAAAGTTTCAAAGTAAGATGTCCAATGTCTAAATTCCTTTTCTTCCCACAAAGTGTTGTGTGGGAGTTCCAAGAAATTGAGGCAAAGGGATTTCCTATTGTTAACCCTAGTTAGAGCAAATGACGATATAAATTCAAGTGATGAGAAACCTCTAAGGACATAATCCCAAGGGAAGGCAACAACACTTAAATTTGTCAAAAGGTATTTGCTCTATCAAAAGGGGTTTGAAATTTGCATGATCATGTTTAAGTGTTTGTTTGCAAAATGTTTTCGAATACCCACTGTGTTTTCAAACAAAGAATAATTACAAGCCCTATGGATGTGATAGACAATGTTTGTTGAGTCCCCACTTGGACAAGTCCAGCTACGCCTACTTTTAGCGGATGGTTAGATGCTTGACCCCACTGGCTCCCCTCCACGGCACTCACTTATACGGGGCAGCCAAGCATCAACACCCATGAAACTCCCATGGCATGCTTTCCATCTCTACTAAAAGCCGTAAAATTGTGGGCTGCTTCGAACACCGTTTTGCACCAACAAACAGATTAAGGATTTTGGCAAATTTAACACATAGGTTCTAGTAAGGACTTTCCGCTCTAGGAGTTGACTCAACGTGGCAAGAGTCCCCTTTCGATCCATCTTGTCGAGCCAACCGCTGATTATGGCGCTTAACCAAAATCCCTTTACTATATCCCTACCGGAAATACTCTTGGCTTTAGAGTGTTACCGCTGAGTCGCCGCTTGCGAGTACTTTTCCCGCTGTGCCCTCTAAGATAAACAAAAGCAAGCAAAGACACAACTGTAACTCGATCGATCTTTGATGGCACAAAGAAAGAGAATGTACGCGAAAATGCCCTTACTCACACTCGCACAAGATGTTCAATTTTAAGCCCAAAATGAAGTGTTTCAAAGCAATAAAATGTATTTTGAGTGTTTCTCTTGCACCCTAGATCGCACGAAGCGCAAGGGGAGAGGATACGCACTCAAAAGACAATCACACAAATCAAACACTTGTTCATTTTATACCCTTCAAAGCAATTGTGAATTCGTTTTAAGCACCAAATGAAATATGAAGATTGCTTGTTCAATTTTTAACCCAAAACGAAATCTAGTAAGTGTCTAATGTTCAGTTTTAGCCCAACTTTGAAAGAAAATAATGATCTAGTTGGCTTAAAACCAAAAATTAAAGCGGTAAAAGGCAACTCTAGGCTCTAATAAGCATTAAGAAATGCTTTTCATTCAAGTTCCAACTCAATTGTCCAACTCCAATCTTGTTTTTTTTGTGTTTGCTTGATTCCAATGTTTGATTATCCTGCAAATACCACAAAACTGCGACAAATAAGATTCATTTCAATTACATCTTAATATAAATAAGCACAATTTCAAACATAATGGGTTTTGAAACAAGTGTTTGAAAGATATGAAGAAAATAGTTCAATAGTTACTATATAGAAATAACTAGTTAACCATTTTCCTCCTAAACCAACTTTCAACCTGCAAGTGTATTCAAATCAGTTTAAAATGGCTTTATGACTTGTTAATAACTTCCGAAAAAACAAATCACTTCCCTCATAAATGCTGCTTCTGCCTCATTAATGTAATTTGCATCAGCCTATTTTGATTCGAAAATAAAATCACCTCATAGTGTTAGTGAACAAATGAATATCCTATATTTAAATAGACAATGTCGGAGCATAAAAAAAAAAGAGCAGACTTCAAATCTTTAAAGAAATCTGTGAGGATCCCAATGACCACATGTTGGATGTTGTGTTTGATATGATCTTCTGTGTTCACAAATGATGATACCAAGCGAAATTTATGGCAGCAGGAAAATAAAACAACACTTTCAATGGCCTATCAAATCTTTGAAGAAAATGCAGCTGACAGGTGAAACAAAATCCGCGCCTTAAATTTATTTATTTTTCTTTCAAAAAGCAACTTCAAAGTGCATGCAACTTGCAGGCGTATGAGGACAGCGCATAAATGTCTTTTGACTTCAGGCACATGCATTTGGTAGGTGTAAAACTAAATTCAGTGACTTCTGACCAACATCGACTTGCATTAATAGATTCAAATGGGATTGCTTCTCACAAATAGAGAACAAGAGACTCAAGAAGTGCATCAGATTTTTAAATGAAGCTGCTTGTGTTACGCCTTGTATTGCGGGTCACTAAAAATAGATTCTTGTAGCCAGCTTATCACTGTCAACGCGCCAAAAGATTTAAAAAAAACTCTCAAGCTAATGCAATTGGCAGACATAAAGACAAACTCCTTAGCCTTCGCCAGCATCCTTCTTTCCTGTCGCAAAATGGGAGCTTAAGGAACCGGGTATAGACATCCCTTAAGGCATAATCGATAGTGGATTTTTGTCAGATGTTATAGTTTTAAATGGTCTAGTAGACATGTATTCAAAATGTGGGCATCTACAAAAGGCAAGGGAGCTGGGCAAGAATAGAAAATAGATATAGGGTCGGAATGGTATGGGAGGCGAGAACTCCCAGAAGCGACAGAGTACAAATATTTTAATCTGATACACTGCATGTGGCGCTGACCGTCCTCATTAATAAGCCTCAACTCTTTCTGACATATAAATTTGATTCAAATTTGTCCTTGTTAGTTTGGTTGTGTTGATTACTCTGCACATACAAATAGAAAAGAGTAATATCGTTCCAATGAGTCAAACAAATACAGCGACATAATTGCAGCCTGTTCCAAATAAACACGCTAGGAGTAGGTACAAGACATGCATATATATACCACTAAATTCGTCCAACTATGATTTATTATTTATCTATGCTTTCCTGTATAGAAGACAAAATTTGATCAATTTATTGTGTGAATAAGCTGCCAAAATATGAGAGGATGGCAATCAAGCTTTATTGCCCCTCCACCATTTTAATCAGATGGTAATTCCAGAATTCTGGTTACGTCTAGAGTGAGAATCAACCTGCACGGTATACACCAAACAAAGCAAATGCTGGAAACATTGGCCCGAAAATGATGGAAAGTTCACAAAGCTCTGGTAGCAGATATTGCTTTCAAAGAAAACACGAGTATAAAGATTGACCGTGCAAGGCAAAGAGTGATAAGGGAAAACCCAATACAACAAGCAACTGGCAAGTGCATGAGGAGGACAACCCGACTAAAACCCGACTACCCAACCTTTGCCAACACCCTTCCTGTCTGTGCAAAAAATGAGAGCGTTTTATTTTGACAACCTGGTATGGACGTCCACTAAAGGCATACAAGATAGATACTTTGTCAGATGTTGTAAATGCAACCACCCTAGTAAATATACAAGCAGAAATAGGGACGCATGGAAAAGGCATGTGAATGGTTCGACAGAATGCCCAAAAGAGACTGTGCACAGCAGGGATTCTATGAAGAGGCTTTAGGCACTTTCAAGCAAATTCCATTGGCAGGTAGTAGACACACAGGAGTGGCGAAGTTGGATAACAATTCTGAGTTCATACGTTGCTTAAAGCAAGGGCTCAACCACGAATGTAAAGATAAATTGCAAGGGGATCACCAAGAAAAATGCGCAGGAAGAGTCTTATTTTGTTATGCGCAGAGAAACATCTAATCATATCATAACTATTAAGTGCGTAATGATAAAAGAAAGAGTGATTTCAGAGCAGTGAGTCTTGTAGTCTTCGAAACCATCCACCATTCTAATCATATCTGAAGAACTCTCTTTCCCCTGCATCAAATTAGTGAGATTTTAATAGAGCCAGAAATGCACATTTGTATACGAAAGGTGGATTACCGCAGTGTAAAGATGTGTGTCTGTAATCTAGAAGCATTGTTTCTATAGCCCAAAGGTATATAACTACTTATTGAGACTAACAGTAGTTATATCATGAAACCATAGCTATTTGATAGAAACTGCAGGTGAAAATACTGCAATAAATGTCAGAAAAGAACCAAGCAAATGAATCCAAGATATTAGCATTGGCCCTCCTTCTAGCGCCATTTTGTGGATGTCAAAATCTGCAATATGTTAGTTTAAAATACAACAACATTTCAACATCCATATGGAATAATAAGTCATGTTAATCATGCTATAAATAAAACAAGGGAAGCCAAATAAAAGCATACAAAAACATGACATTAAACCTATCCCATATTGGATTGGTGTCACATGTGCTAGTGACCCTTTCCCAATCCTTGACCAAAGCTTAAGATGAAAATGCAAATGGATGATGGAGATGATGGACAAGATCTAATCTCAACTGAAGAGAGTGACCTTGCAAGATTGTGGAGATTTGTGAAGGATTTGCTTAAAGATTTTCAAAATGCCAAGTGTTGAAGATGGACCAATGTGGGACTAAAGATCAAGCCAATGAATTGAGGACACTTGTCACCATGTGATTAGTTGATGCATGTGCAAGATTTGGGAAGAGTGCCCAAGAGGGGGAATTTTTGAATTCAAATTTGCAATAAATTTTGAGAGGGGGACAAGAAAGAAGAGCAATAAATGCCCTGTTTGACTTGTCATGGTTGAGAGAAAATGATGTTTTAATAAATCAATAAAATTGATTTATTGTGCAAGTGGCTAGGTCTAGATAATGCAAGTGGGATGTGATTAATATTAGATTAGGATTAGATTAATTTAATGATGATTATGCTGATTTAATGCTGATTAACTGATTTGACTTTTTGGACTTTGGAAAATGATTTAAGATTTGATTTAAATGGCTATTTTATTTTAAATAACCTTAGGCAATGAGATTATTTAAATGGATGAAGGTGATGAATGGATCTAATGCAAATGTCTAGTTTAATTGATAAATGATCCTGATCGAATGCATAATGTAAAATTTGCATGTCTACAATATCATCTTTTTATCATCACATGGACTACATATTAGTCTTTTTCCATTCAAACATGTTTGAAATTATTTGGAAGGTAATCTCATGGATCTAGTGGTTTGACATTAAGGCTTAGATATTCTAATCTCATTCAATAAGATATATAAGATGAAATGTTTATGATACTAATGATCAAGATCCCAAGTGGTTTGTTATAAAATAGACATGTTGTAATTATGTGGGAGCAATATGAGAAACTAATAATTAGATAGAGAAGTTCATATGAGAATTAGAATAAATTATTATATTGAGCCCCTATCTTATTTTTCTCCCTTGTATGTTATATCATAGATATACATTTATAATGTACATGATTGTGAAGATAAAGGACCTTATAAATGTTTATCTCATTGGCCTCCCATGTACAACATATCTTTCAATAGTTAGGATTTTGGTTGTGTATTGCACTAGAAAAATGACACATCATGAGAGACTTCAGGTACATGAGTTTGTTGTGATATGCTTTCAGATGTCACATAATTTTTTGGGTTGTTTTAAGCTACATTCCTTGTGTGTGCTAATGCATGGGAATGTAAGTTTGGTGAATAACACAAACATAGTTGTTGGAAACACTATGCAACATGATCCTTAGATGAAATATGATTTGAATGGTTGAACATAACCTACGTGATGAATTTGAAATCATGCAACATAGTTTCTAGTGTTGCAAGAATGATTCATGGTGAAAGGAGTTGTGTGTATGGTTGTTCATTAAAATACCCACAAAACTTGCTAGTGTGTGTGCTTGCATGATACTATGTATCAATATTCCACTAGTTTATAGATAAGGAGACTTTATAATCAAAGAGGGATGATACAACTAAGGAGATGGATCTCTACTTGCAATCTCTATCTCTCAATAAGAGGGATTGGATTGAGGTGAAGAAGAAGAAGGATCACTTACAAATAATGATTCCCTCTTAGATGAGATTAATATCTATAAAGGATACTAGGAGGTTGTCACTTGCATCTTAAGGTGTAAGAGTATACTAGGTATTCTTAGTTAATTTCAATGTGATAGTGTTTTAGTTTTTTTAAATTTAAGTGAACCCACAATCTATTTGTATTTGGTATTGAATACCTTTTTTTTGTGGGTTGTATGTCTCCAGTCTTTCAAGTTACTATTGAAAAAATGGTTAGGAATTTATTACATTATTTATTGACCCTACTATTGGGCAGACTCACAATAGTGTGTCCCACTAGTGGGATAGTAGAGATTTGCATGGTTAGGGAGATTATTTTAGCAAACACCTTCATTTGAAGGTTTTTCTTTGGACGAAGGTATCTTCATTCAAAGATGATTGCATGTAATCACCTTCAAATGAAGGTAAGCTAAGCCTTTGTTTGAAGGTCCCTTAGATTTTTAATATTTGAAAAAAAATTGTCATGAAAGAGACCTTCTAATGAAGGTCCTTGGATACCTTCAAAAGAAGGCACTTTCATTTAAAGGTCCTTTCCACCTTGGTCCTTAGATTTTTCTCAAAATTATCTATTTCAAACTTTGAATTGGACCAACAAATAGAATTTAACATGGTAGGATAATTTAGAGGGTTATAGCTATCATGGTAAACTTTCCAAAAAGTATATATT
The DNA here is from genome assembly GCA_007258455.2 of Sequoia sempervirens. Classification (NCBI taxonomy): domain Eukaryota; kingdom Viridiplantae; phylum Streptophyta; class Pinopsida; order Cupressales; family Cupressaceae; genus Sequoia; species Sequoia sempervirens. The sequence goes on along the minus strand of VDFB02098148.1, from coordinate 187,475 downwards.
TGAATATATTTAATTTAATTATTATATTTTTTAGTGAACATAAATTTCTTATCAAACATAAAGATTTCTATTCCAAATGTGAAAAATTAGAAAAATGATATTAAAATAAATAAATTTGCACACTACCTATTGATGTCTTTGTTTCAAAAAACTAATTTGGATATATATAAGAAATATTACGCATCATAGAATAAAAAATGCTTAAATTATAATTAATTTCACATCATAAATTAATAATAAATCAAATATGCAATAAAAATTACAAAAAATGTGCACTAAAATTGTTCTTCAATCTATGGTTAAAAATTTATAATTTTATCTTTTTTGTAAAAAAAGTAATGCATTATGAAATAAATGTCACTTTTAGAAAAATAATTTAGAATATAATATGGAGTTTTAAAAAACTAGTAATATAAGGTTAAATTTTGGTTTAAAATGTTGATTTCAATACCCAAAATGTGGGAGACACTATTGTGGATAACATAGTATCAAACATAAAATATTGAATGTTTGTATAGATAGATCCATCTATTGATGATTGAAGATGGAAACCAAATAATTTTGACAATAGATTGTCAATCTTTGCTTGCTTGTATATTCTATGTACTTCCACAAATAATCAACTTGATTAGAATAAAAAAATAAAAAAGATGGAACATCCCAAATACCAAATTGTACCTAATATTTCTTATTGTCAAATTTTTAAAATTTACTAAATAAACCTCAATAATAATAATACTAATCACCAAGATACATAAACAAAATATAATTATAATTACATTCAAAAGAAAAAATATTCCAAAATGAAAATGTACTATATATAGGGTCGGTGGGCCTAGCTCGATTGACTAAAGCATCATGTTGTAGGCAAGGGGTCACAAGGTCTAGTCTCCCCATCGTCCTTGTGGTACCAAAGGGCATAAAAAATAAATTAAAATTAAATGTACTATATAAATCTTGTTGTAATTATTATAAAACAAAATATAATCAATATTTTTACACCAAAGGCTTCTTTTGTCCATGGACAGTGAGGATTTTTTAATAGAGTATGCAAGACAGTTAAACAAATCTTAGTCGCTTATCATTTTTTGTTTTTTTTTTTTTTGTTTTTGGTCGTTTATTGTTGCTTTCCTGCCGCTATTGGTTTCTACTCCTCCAAACTCTTCCTCTTTGGTATTGCCTTTTCACTTCTCCAATTTGATGAGTTGTAGCTTGAAAATAAGGTTTCGACAAGGGTTTTAGAGTATGTTTATTAAAATAAAAATCATAATCAAGATTATAATAATGAGCACATTTAGGTTTTAACATTGCGACATCCTTTACCCTACGTAGTTAAGTATATATTGGTATAATTAATATATAATGTATATTTTATAAAATAAAAAATAAATTTAAATAATATACTTATACAATTTATTATTATTAAATATTATATTTTTAAACAAAACTGTTAAAAATTTATATAATTAATATATTTTATATAATACAAATTAAATTATATATAATATAATTATATTTATTATTATATATAATAGTATATAGGTTATATTATTATTATATATTATATTCTATAATAAAAATGATTAAATATAAATATAAAATTATTATAATTAATAATTAATATATTTTTATATAGATCAAATTAAATTAATATATAAAAATTCTTGGAGAGATTAGGAAAAAGAAAGAGAGATAGAGGGGGAGACAATTCTATGTAGAGAGAGAGGTATATATACTAACACTTGCACCTAAAGGAGGTTCAAAGATTATGTCGATAGAAAACTATATGTATGTTAATATGTTAGAGTATGTGTTTATGCATGGATGCACTACATGTGGCTAGATTAAACAATTAATAATAAGTGCTAAATAGTAGAATGAAATAAATTTAGACAAATCTACATTTTTTCTTTACAGAAATTAAGTATTATCTGATTATGAAATATTTGCATACAGATTTTAAACATAAACCAATGCAAATGAAAAAAGAAAATTGCCATCAAATTAACAAAAAATATTGTAAATGGAAATAGAATGTTCCCATCCAGTTGTCAAGTCAATATTTATCTAGTTGCCGCTTGGTGTTTGCATCAATCACACATCTAATCCAAAGGCATAAACAGTTGAAGGGAAATGTATAGAGAAGTTTATAGCTAGACACAATAAATGACTTGAGGTAACTTGTATTTGATAGCATATTATGCTAGGTAAACCCTAGAGTGGATAATGAGGTTAGCAAATACAAACTGTAATGTTGGTATAATGGATATGTCGTCGTCAATAGGGTGTGACGTCATGTAAACCATATTGATAATCTTTACTTGTTCGAAAACTTGATTTTTGCTCTACATTCAAATGAAACCCTAGGTTGAGAATAACCCATTTGATTGGGATGTTTACTTGATTATTGATTAACACACATTGGTAGAGATTAACCTATATAGTCTAATTGATCATTTGATTGTTGTTTATATCTTTGAATGAGGTCATTTAATGTTGAAGTTTATACTTTTGATTGAAGTCATTTATTGATGAGAATCATACTTTTGATGAGATTCATTTATTGTTGAGTTATACTCTTGTTTGGAGACATTTATTGTTGAGATTATACTTTTTGAAATAGAGTCATTTGATGTTGTGACATTGTGAATACCATATGGATGATTAGGTTATTCCTAGGGTTGGGATAATCCATGGGAAAGGGGATAACTTATGTATTTTGAGATATTAGGTAGTTAAGTCATTTTGATTATGGGATGTTATGAGGGTTAACCTTGGGATTTATCTGATCCATGGGAAAGGAGGTAACCTAGATATAGAGTATGAATAGTCATTAATCCAAATCAAGCTAGGAAGGTGGGTAAACATGTGATGTCTACTCTAAGTTAAGGGTAATGTAAAATTTGGCCAAAGTAGTGCAACTAGCCACTATTTACACTATCAGTTTCACTATGATTCAGGATTACGTACTAGGCATGAGATGTTCATACATGTAAGTTGTAACCACTGTATGTCAGTATAGAAACATATAGGGCACAACACCAAGCTCAAAATAGGCTAATCTTATGAGGCTATCAAACCAATCTCTTTGTCGAAGGATAGGGTCGTCTTACCAATTAGGTAGATGTGTGGGGGACTGTAGTAAGTTCATGGTTGGGGGAAAAATGCTTGAGTGATGCTTCTCCTCATCAGTTGGTGGCCAATATTTGGGATGTGCACACTATTGGGGACAACTAGAATGTATGCACTACTGACAGGGACATCTAGAATCTATGCACCAATGCGGGGACATCAAGGATGTATGACCAGGTAGGAACATCCAGACCATTTGTATCACTATTTTTCTAAGCTCCTAGAAGCTATGTATTCATGTATCCATCTCTATGGAAATTTTAAATATGAAATGTCATATGGAAATTATATAATCTTTATTTGAATTAATGAAAATAATTATTTTGTATGCAATGGAAATTTTTGAAATATGTTTCAAATGTGCACATATTATTCAAAGGAGAATAATTTTTTTATTTCTCTAAAAGGTTAGATGCATAAACTATTCACTCGTGGGAAAAACATAGAAATATTACCATGTAGAACAATGGGCATGTTGCAAATAAATAAATAAATAAATATAGTAAAATAAGTTAAGGATCAACCTAAAAAAATAGTGGTTCCAATGATGAAGAGTTTAGGGGGGGGGTGTGGGTGTGGAATCCCACGACCTGTAATAGGCCACAACTTCCTCTTTATCCTTGTTCAGCTGTGTTTGCATGTGGGCGAGGTTGCATTTGGTGGTCACGCTTTCTAGAAGGGGGTCCTTCTTGCTTTTGAGGGGGGGTTTCTTCGATTCAATTTCTGCATTTTATTTTCCTTTGGTGTTGCTCTAGTGTTTTTTCTTTTTCTAACCTCGGTGGTTTGGCTCTTAGGAATGGGGTTCAATTTCTTTCTCATGGAGCTTCATGCATTGGTTGGCAAGTCCGATCTCGATTCTTCTCTTCTTGGAGGAAGTTAGAGTTTTTCAAATATGAGTAACCCTAGTGAGGGTTTGTCAAGGAATGGTGGTTTTTGGTTACAAAAAGTAAATGGGTGTTTGGATAGAGCATAGAAACGACCGGTGCTTGTGATACAACTTGACTTTGTTGTAAAAGATGTAGAGTATTATAGTAACCACGTGCTAATTTGCAAGTTCATGGGGTTGCAAGTTTTGCTTCCTTTTCTTGGTTCTTGGATTCGCAAGACCTAGAACCCTAATAGGGATTTAGATATTATGCTAGTGGCTAACAACTTTGTCATGGTGGACTTTTCTTGTATTGGCGACAAAAATCAGGCGTTTGAAGGCGAACCTTACTTTTACAATTAGGTGGGTCTATTCATTAAACCTTGGCATATGGGATTCAACTCAGCTAAGGAGCTCCCTTCTCAGATTTTGGTTTGAGTGTGCCTCCCTCATTTTCCTCTAAAATGCTGGTGAAGTGATATTTTGTAGATGATTCCTCTCTTTTTGGTTAATCCTACTGGGCCCTCTCAACAAACCTTGAATAAAAGGGTTCTTTCCCATGCTCATGTGTGCATTGAAATTGACTTGAATAACCCACCATCGGATTTAGTGGATAGGAGTATTGGGACAACTTCTTGGACCCAACAATTGGATTATGAGGCATTACCTTTTCCATGTCATTTATTATATGAATATGGCCACCTACAACAGAGGTGTCCCAAAGCTGCTAATGTTGTTGGTATGACAAATGCTCCTTATCAATTTTCCTCAAAAATGGACAAAGGAAACGCCCCCATGCAAGGAGTGGAGGCAGATAAGGATGGTTTTGTGTCTGTTAAGCCTCATAACAAGAATAGAGAGCAAAAGAGGACACTCAAAGACAAGCAAGAAGAGGAAACTTTCAACACGTTTGAAGCGTTAGAGGATTTGGTTTAGGATGAAGGGGTTCCCTTTGAATTGAAAGTTGTAGATAGCTCTATTTTTGAGAAGTGCTTGGTGGATTAGTCAAATGTTAGCTCTAGATTGGCCTCAACAGGGGGTTAAAATGGACCAAATGGATGCAGATCTCCCTCCTTAAAGTCCTAGGCTTGGGGGTATTGAAATGGCGATAGATTCTAATATGCTTCCTATTCCTTCTAGTTCTATGATCAACATTGAGAAGGTAGTCGAGGAATCTAGTAAGCAAGTCTTCTTCTCCTATTTTGGGTTTCCAATAAAACCCCTCAAAAAGGGGGCTCTTGAGAAGCCTCTTAAAGTGGGTAGAAAGAAGGATCATGAAAAGGTAAAGTTGATTGGGGAGATATTGGTGGAGTCTAGCTTAGTGAGGACTATTGATTCTCACTTCTCCCAACCCCAACAATGATTGTGATATCTTGGAATGTTAGGGTTATGAATAATATCCCTAGATAAATGGCTATTCACAAGTTGATTCATGTTCACTCTCCTAATTTGGTTTTCCTCCAGGAGACTAAGTTGTCCATTGACAGTATGTTGAATTTGGTTTCCAAGAGATCTAGGTAGAGGTCTGTGTCAATGTGTTGGTGCACAAGGCAACTCAAGGGGACTTTCTTGCTTATGGGATTTACACAATGTTATTCCTCTCTAGTGGCTTTTTGGCAGGTGCTTTATCTCTCTTGTCACTTCTAGTTTGGAGTCTGGTGAGAGAATTCTTCTTTCTAATATATATGCTCCTATGGATCTCCGTAGCAAGGCTCATTTGTGGTCTCATATTAGATGCTTGCACTTTTTGGATCCCTTTCTCCCTTGGACTCTTGCAGGTGATTTTAATGCTATCTCATCTTTGGATGAGAAAAGGGGTGGGACTATCTGTTTGGATCCCTCCTTGGACCTCCTAAGGGACAATGTGGCTTATATGATTTTGGCAGCTATCAAACCCTTAAATGGGATGTTTACCTAGAACAATAGGAGGATAGGTGATGATGCTATCTCTAAAAGGTTAGACAGGTTCTTGGTGTCTAGTTTTTGGGTTGGTGATAAATGGATGACTAATTATGAGATTTGGGATTGGTAGGGCTTAGATCGACACTAGCCAATCAAACTCTCTACTTACATGTCTAGATCCTCTAAAAGATAATCGTTTAAATTCAAACTTATGTGGCTTCAAGACGTGTCTCTTCATGATCTAGACCTAGGGTGGTGGAGGGTTGGGAAGCTTGCTTTTGGCACGACTATGTACTCCTTTGCAAAGAGGCTTTAGTATGTCAAATATATGCTAAAACACTGGAACATACAACATTTCAAGAATATTTTTTAGGCTAAAAGGGTTTCCCAAGAGCACTTGGACACCATTAATCGATGGATATGGGCTTAGGGGCCTTCTGAGGACTATGTTGGAAGCTGCGATTGTGAAGGATGTGGAGGAATGGGAACTTTGTGAAGAGATTTTTTGGAAGCAAAAGTCTCACATTGAATGGCTGCAAGATGTGGACATGAATACTTCTTTTTTCATCATTTGGTTAAAGAAAAAAGGCAAGGAAATATCATAACTTCTCTCAAGCCCCCAAATGGGGACCTTCTTCTTTCCTCTATCAAGATTTTGAAAGAGTCTATTCGGTTCTTCTCTTCTCTTTTCTTTGATGATTCCCCTCCTTCTAGTGAGGAAGAAGCTGCAATCTTGGCTTGCATCCCTCCCTTGGTGATTGGAGAAATGAATGAGTCTCTTGTCAAGCCGATCTCTTTGTTGGAGCTGGAGGATATCATGTTTTAGATGAGGAATGGTAAAGCTAGCTCCTAGTCCTGATGGGTTTCCGATTGAGTTCTTTAGGAGTTTTGGGAGTTTATTAAGCTAGACCTTCTTGAAGTAGTCCAGGAATCTCAAAAGAATAAGTAGATGTTAAGAGCCTTAAATGCCACATTCTCGACTCTCATCCCTAAGTGGGAGGGAGCCAACTCTTTGGATCTCTTTAGGCTTATTTCTCTTTGTAATGTGGTGTGCAAAATAATAACCAAGTTGATTGATGAATCCATGAAGTTGTGGTTAGATAGGTTGGTTTTTGAGGAACAGGGTGGTTTGTGGCTGGCAAGAAGATTCTAGATGGTGTGGTCATTGTAGTTGAGACTGTACATTTTGTGGCTTCCTTTAAGGAGAAGGCTATGATCATTAAGCTAGATATGGCCAAGGCTTATGATCGTATGAAATGGGATTTTCTAACCAAGATTTTGAGAGATTTTAGGTGCAGTAGTGCTTGGATTGAATGGATTATGAGTTGTTTCACGTCTACTTCCCTTTCTATGCTCGTTAATGGTGAGCCTTCTAAGTTTTTTGGGGTTTCCAAAGGCCTTCAACAAGGGGATCCTCTATCCCCATATTTTTTTTGATGGTTGAAGGGCTTAGGAGATTTTTGAAATCTCATGTGGAGCTTGGTCTCATTCAAGGTTGGCAATGGGGCAATAACCTTCCCTCCCAATCCCACCTTTAGATTGTGGATGACATGACATTAATGGGCCTCGCTAGAGTGGATGAAGCGGTCATCCTAAGGAAGGCCTTGGATTATTATTTGGCTGCTTCAGGACAAAGCATCGATGAAAGAAAGTCTTTTATTTATTTCTTTAACACTCCTAATTTTATTCAACAAAGAATTGCAAGTATTCTCAGGTTCTAGATTGGCTCGCTTCCTCTTGATTATCTTGGCATTCCTCTGGCTGTTTGAACGTTACCTCGAGTGTTCTAGAAAGATGTTATTGAGAAGTTTCAAGAAAAGGTCAGTAATTGGACTTACAAGTGGCTTTCAACTATTGGGAGAGTGATTCTTTTGAAGTTTGTGGTTTAGGCCCTCCCATTGTACAAGTGCTTTGTGTTATCTGTCCCTACTAGCTTTGTGAAGGACTTTGAGAGTCTTTATCAACAATTTCTATGGTTTGGTAATCTTCTTTCCGGAAAGTGGAGTTTGGTCAAGTGGAATGTTTTTTTTCGTCTAAAGCAGGAGGGTGGTCTTGGGCTGCGTTAGGCTGATTTGAATGGGAAAGCTTTGGAAGCTAAATTATATTGGAGATGGTGTTCTCAACAATAGCAAACTTGAGTTAAGATCCTCACCTCCAAATATCTCAGAGATGTGGATTGTGTGGATGTGCTCAGATATAACCTAATGGGTAAGGGATTTATGGTTTGAAGCACCCTCAAGAGGGGATCCAAGTTGATTAAAAAAGGATTGTTTTAGATTTTCAATAGGGGTTTGGAGGCTCTTTTTTGGTTTGATTCCTGGGACAGGCATCTTCCAATTATGTCTACACACCATCACTTGCAAGACCTATGTAGATTTTTTTGGATGCTAGTTGGATTCATGTGGTGGATTTCAAAACCCCTCATGTTCTGGATTAGGCTACGGTGTATAGATGGAAGGACCCGCATGAGTGGCTACCTGGGGGAATGGTGGAGGATCTTCAGGAGCTAGCCTGCATCTTGGCTGGCAAGGTTTACAACTCTTTTCTAGAGAGGGATGTTCTAGCTTGGGGATGCGACCAAAAAGGAAAATTCACTGTTGCCTAGATGGCTATTAGGTTCTGGATGACCAAATGTTTGGTTGCATGTGGGTCCCCTAGTGGAAGCAAGTCTAGAATAAATTTTCTTGGCCCAAGTGCAACTTCTTTTCATGGTTGGTGATATATAATAGATATTTGACTTGGAATAATATTTGGAAGTGGGACTTTTAGGGCCCCTTTGTGTGTGTTATGTGCTCTAATAGTGATGAGAACTCTTGTCATCTCTTCTTCCAGTGCTCTTTTGCTAGGGTGTTTTGGAATTTATAGTGGGAAATTTGGAGTTAGCCATGTAGGCATACCTTATCTTTAGAGGACCTCTAGAATAGGCTAGGGAATTCTACTGCTAAGACTTCCTTCCTCCACACTGCTTGATTTATTGGTCCCAACTTCATCATTTGACATATTTGGTTGGAGCGTAATTGTAGGATTTTTCTTGATAAGAAGCTTTAGGTGCACCAGGTTTGGATGAGGATCTTGGGAGTTCTTTAGGAGACTTTGGCGGCTAGATGTGATCTCTCGACCCCCGTGGACCTTGGAGACTTGGGAATTGTTTGGAGTTTGGGGCTTTTTATCTGCCTCAAGGGTGTGACGAGGCCTGGTTTGGATCATAGTGCTAGAGGGAATGTTCAAAGAGATGGACATTGAATTCCTCCACCTTTGGATGCATTGACGATTAATATTGATGGTTCCTCTAGAGGCAATCCTGGTCCCTCTGGTGTTAGGGGCATTAGTAGGGATAACTTTGGAGTGGTTGTGTTCTTCTCTGAGTATCATGGCCAACACTCTAACAATTTCATGGAAGCCTTGGCTATTCTCTTGGCTCTAGAAAGGGCTTGCACCCTTGGTTGGAGAAAGACAATTTGTGTCAATTCTCAGATTGTGGTTGATTTGTTGAATAAGTGACAATTGGAGGACGTTAATTGACAACTGGATGGGGTGGTTAGACAAATCATTTCTCTGGGTGAGGATCTGGATTCTATCACCTTCTGCCATATCCCTAGGGAGTGGAATAAGGTCGTTGATGGTTTGGCTAAATGAGCTTCTGAGTGGAAGAGGAATTGGAAAGTGGATGACTAGAGCTACCTCCCTGAGGGCCTTTCTTGGGATCTTGAGGACTTGGTTATGGATGATATGAGATATGTCTTGGGTGTTTCTTGATGGTTTTGTTGTTAGCTTGTGACCCTTGGTGGGTGGATTGTAATTTCTAGCTTTGTTCTAATTTCTTTGATCAATAAACTTTTTACCCTCTTTTTATTAAAAAAAATGGACATGTTACAAATATTATTATAGAATAAAAAATAAAATAAAATAAATTATATAATAATAGTAGTAGTAATAATAATAATATATAAACAAAATCATTTTCTAAAAGACCTACTAATTGACCTCATGTACTACACAAATGTATACAAAAAATAAACCAATTTTTTCCCTAATTGACCTTCCACACCTCTTCGGCATACCCATTACACACGAAGGTGCAATTGCTAGTAATGATCATGTTTAAATTTGCAAATAAAAATATCAATACTTCTAAATATAACTGAATTTCAAATCACACTTCATAATGTAACTGTATAATAACTATAAATTATTTAATTGACATTTTAAAAAACAAACAACAAAATATATTCGGTAAATTGGTCTTTTGATCCACAAGTGTGGCTTGAAAACGCCAAACAACAAAAAATAACAACTTTTCAGGAAAATTTCAAATCCCCGCGTATGCCAGCTATGACACTGCAAAACCAAGGCCTGCAACGCATAAACTTCTTACTACCTGCTCCCAGAACGCGTTTTTCTCTCCCATCTCTCGGCGGGGTCTCCAGCCCTTGATTTGCACCCCGTTGGAAACTAGGGACATAGAAACTCTCAGATAGCTGCAGATCCCTGCTAGTAAACAGAACTAGAAACTAGACACAGAGAAACGCTCAGATGACTTCAGATCTCTGCCAATAGACATCTTTGTTTCTGTCAATTACTGCCAAATGATGTCTTTCAGTGCAAGACTGCAGGCCTGTTCCGCGATGTGTCTGTTGACGCTGATTTATCTGACGGTGTTTTCGGCCCCATCTGCAGCTCAGTTTATTTCAGGTGGGTTCTTAAGCTTTTTTCACGCCAGTTGAAATATCTGTCAATTGAAATAGAATCTTTCAGTTTCCGAGGACTTCAACTCCGTAGTTGTGAAATGAAGAAGATAGAATTGACTTGTGATTGCCAAGCTTGTCTCTGTTTTGGGTCAGTTGGATTTGGCGTAAGAAAAAAATGTGTTAGGGTATTTAAATTTTTATGTCTAACTGTTGAGTTTCCTGCGAAAAAATGATGAATATCGGATAATTTCGTTGGATTTTTTTTTTGGTTGCTTTTGCTGTTATTTCCTTGTTTGGGCTAACTTTTTTCTGTTAGATTTATTTTGGGTTTTTGGTTTTTTCTTTTTCTTTGATGCGTAAGTCAAAATATTATTAATATCTGAAGAAAGTTACATCGGTGTTCACCATCCCGATACAGGTGATGGTGCCAAGCCTTACATTGCAAGGGTGATTTTTGCTTCCTTAATATGAAATATATAGCAAAAATGGCACGAGCAGATATTTTCTAATGTAGCTTTATTTATGTTGCATTTAGATGTTCTATGTTTAATTGTTTGGCCAGTTATATCAACGATAAGATATATTTTATTTTGTAAATTGTTTCCTTAGGGAAAAAGTTAAACCTTGTCCTTGTTTATTGACATACACCGAATTGGATGCCATTTATTACTTAGTTTTACAAATGAACTTACTTTCATGGACTTTTATATTGCAATCTGCCAGCAAAATTGTGAACTTTTCTTTGTGTCTTTGAATCCAAGAAACCCCTAGTCTCTGTACATCTGTAACTGTAAGAATCATATTTTTGAAACTTGCTTAAACACAATAACCCCTATTACTATTTGATATTCACTTTTACGTGTCACAGTTCTTATAGTTTTGGTCATTTGACATATTGTATCTATGAGCCAGCTACATCAATCTAGTGTATCATTAGTTATATAGATTTTGATAGAGAGATTGGATATTGAAACTTGAGGGAACTGAATTAAAGCTGCCAGATTTTTTTCCCATATTTAGAATAGTGTTGAAATCTCCACCAATAATCTAAGCATCCTCAGGAAATCTGCTTCTGAAATTACTCAAGAACCTCATAGCTGTTTTTATCCTTCATCCGAAGAAGGGTCCATACACATTAGAAAGAGTCACCTGCAGATCATTCATCCAACATAATTATCAAACTGCCAGCTGTTCCTTGAGTGGCTTGAGCTGCTACCACAGTGGCCGCACACCTCCAAAATTTATGAACTAACTCTTCCAAAGCTTTCTTGGTGATTTCAGCTTCTTGAAGCAAAACCAAATCTGGGTGCTGCTCCTCAATCAACCGTTTTACCAGGCAGTATTTGTCAGTGGCATTCAAGCCTTTGACATTCCAACTTATGAGCCTCATGGTTGTGTGGTAGGGGGACTCCCCTTTCACTAAAATAGAAACCTGCAATGGATCATTGCTTCCTATTGAGAATATCTTCATTAGCCACCTGCTTAAACTTGCCGGCATCTGTTTTTCTTCCATCTAGTTCCCCAAACTTGTACAGGCAGTGTTCTCACTGTTAGGGAACTTTGAATGTTAGTACAACTTCTTTTAGTTTTACTCTTCACCATACACCACCCTTTCTCTTCCTTTTTAATATTTTATCAGCAGTAGTAGGAGAGTCTTCAAGCATTTCCTCTTTCTCAATTTCAATGGCCAAACTTTCATTATTAAGGACCAGTTTGGAACATCTCCTCCACCCTAGGTGAGCCCTCCCTATTTTTTCCAAGATCAGGCCTAATTTTTCCTTGAGAAACATCTCCTTCAACAAAATCTTCAATTACGTGGGATATAATATGAGGCTTCTCTAAAAATAAACCATCCCCACAATTATCAGAGGCACTGTCAACCGAAGGTGAGCCATCTTTGTTCTCCCTATCTGGGTTATTTAAGGGTTTGTCCTTTTGCTTATTCACTGATATAGGGCACCACTCCTCCCTCTTCTTATCTTGAGATTGCTTTGAGAACTACAAATCCTTCCCACAATTCCTTTGCATATGCCCAACTTGGTGACACAAGAACATCTGAAGGGAAGACATCCATAACTAAATTCTGAATCTAGGAGCTCAATGAAGAGCAAAGCTACATTGCTTGCTTAATGGGTTCTAAAAGATTTAATTTTGACTAATTCCTTCTTCACTGTCGACTTTGAACAACAGACAGGTCCCCCCAAAGAATTGCCAATCTTTCTAATACCACCTTCTGATCAAATTTCTTGAGGATCCTTATACAAGTGAATCCACAGTAGGGGATTGATGATCAATTCTTCACTAGCGTAAAAACCCTCATAAAACTTTTTATTCCCTATCTGATTCTGACTTTGGAAAAAAACCTTTGGGTTTAAAAGGTTAAATCCTTATAAAATTTGCAATAATGGCTTGTTTTTTCATCTCCTCAGCAGAGTTACCTAGAAAATTGTTTGGGATATTAATGACTGGACTAGCCTGTGATACCCAAATATCTCAATTCTGCACAGAAATTTGGATTGAATTGGCCTTACCAGGTAGAATTTCACCTTCTTCGAGCACTTCTTTATTGGATTGTTAAAAAACAATCCTCATCTCCTTACTATCTTTAAAGAAATCATCCTTGACATCATTTCGGAATCTAGTATTCCTTTCATTCCCCACTATATCTGGATACAAGGCTGTAGGAGGAGAATCTCACAATTTTTCTTCAGCTGCAAGATGCCCTAGCAAGTTAATTTGAAAACCATCCTTGCTCACCTGCTTCTTATTTTTTCCATTCACTTCTTTTCGCTCCATTCACTCTTCTTCCTGTTGACAATAATTTCCTGCTCCAAATTGTTTTTTGGTTATTTTTAGTTTCTTTAATCTGGTGGACATTTAAAGGCCATTCTAAGTCTGCTAAGTGTTAATTATTGAAATCCTTGAAAAGTAATATGATCCCATATTTGTTTGATTTATTTAGTTATGTTTTTTTAATTAATGGCATCATTATGGTCATTTTTGATGCAATTGCTTTGCTTGGATTTTCTATAATTGTGTGAGATTTATTCTGGTTTATTCTTAAATTCCCTAAACTTCAAATGCTTAATCAAAACTGATGAAGATTGAATTATTCCTTTAACTTCGTTTCTGATAAATGTGTTTTGTGTTCTTTGCTCTTTGCTTCGGGTTGTCTTAGTTTTTGTTGGACTCATATGGGGTGCTTTTGTTTCTTTAATTTGAAATATATAGTTGAAATGGCACAAATATATATTTTTTCTTAAAGCGTTATTTATGTTGCATTGAGATGTTTTGTATTATTTTTGGCCAATAATTTCTATTATAAGATATAATTTGTTTTGTAAATTGCTCCTTTGAGGGCAAACATTATCCTCATTTACTGACATACATCAAATTTGATGTGATATATTATTCAGTTTTACATGAACATTTGTTATTGCTATCAGCCAGTAAAATTGTGAATCTCTCTTTGTGCGTTTAAATCCAAGAAATCCCTTGTCTCTGTCCATCTGTAACCGTAAGAGTCATATTGTTGAAACTTGCTCAAATACAAATAACACCTTTCACTATTTGATTTTCACCTTTCTGTGACACAATTCTTACGGTTTTTGACATATTATATCTATGAACTAACAACATCAATCTATGGGATCTTTAGTTTTATAGATTTAAAGAGAGTTTGGATGTTGAAGCTTGAATTGGTCTCTGCTATGGAAGTTACATTGGTTATTAACTTTAGCTCATCTGTTGACATTGTTTTTTGGAAGATTACTTACTATAATATTTGATTTTTTGGAGGCTCAGAATCAGGGATTTCACATATTTTTGGCAGGATTAAATTTTTTCAGTGTAAATTTTAACAAAACTAGCATGCATGGGATGCTTTTATTTTTGTTATATTTTTATGTTTGGTCTTTAATTTGGAGTCAATTTTGTTTCGGCAAAGATTATTTACCATTAATTTGTTATTGTTGGGAAAATAAGGGGGAGCATCACATCAACATGCTTTGGGTCGGATGTAGTTGTGTCATATTTATTTAGGTTGACTGTATTTTTGGGTTTATGTTTTTGTTAGCTTTATGTTGACTCTTTACTCGGAATATGTTATTTCATTTTTATTTTATTCAATTGATCCGAACTTTGTAAGCTATTTTATGCTAATTCTGCAGATGGTGGTTCACTTGTGCATGGCATGGGAGGAAGAAGCTTGTTACAGACCAAAACGAGTGAGTTTTAATGTGAATTTTGAGGTGTTTCTATTATCATTTTGATTTAGTATCTTGTAGGTTTGCTTATATTCTAATATTCACAATCCTTTCTGAAGTCTCTTTCCACTTGTTTCACCAAGTGGAAAATGTTTTGGTTTGTTTTATCTACTATTATTGATTGCAATTTTTTCCTTCCATTGACTTAATTTAGTCCATTATGTACATTTTAATTTCTTTGATACTTTTCTTCTATATGTTTCTATGTAAAATTGGATTTTGAAAATATGATATGGAAATGCCTACACATTTGTGACCAAAAAATTATATATGGTATGTTGTTTGTTGTATCAATTTAAGTTAGATGCCAGGGAATTATTTGCTATCTATTATTCATACTGTAAAATTTTGAGAAATATTTTCTTTATAAAATCCTGTTTCTAACAAATTAGGTGGAAAGGCATAGGTGCTGCGTTTGAAATTTAAATTCAAAGAAACTATGATAGGTCCCTTAAGCATGAAGAAGGAATCTGAATATATTTATTCCAAAAGTAATGTGGATTTCTGTTAACAGTGAAAACATATGACCTTTTGCCATTAGGGCTTAAAAAAGCTTTTACAATATGTTACAATCTGGTACATGGCAAAAGTTGTTCAACAACGTTGAAGCATTTCAGATGTCAATATGAGGTTTTATATCAGAAATTGGCCATACTGCAGAGTGCAGAGCTAAATTCTTTGTAGTAAGCACAGAAGCACATGATTAAAGATATTGCCTATCACTGTCATTGACAATTTTGGCACATTTTCTGCCATCTAGTCAGTTGCAGTAGTGGTTGTGGTTCACCCCTAGATCAGAATACAGGTCTCTATGATGAATGCCTCTCAACATAGCATGAACTCTTGGGCCTCTATTGTGGCTATATATACTAAATCCTTTGTTACCAATTCCTCTTTCTTACATGGTGTGATGAATTTGCTCAGTTACAACAAAATATTAGATTGGATAATGTCTCCTTTATGCTGGCCAGGTTTGCCAATTGCAACAAATATTTAAATGGTAAGATACTAAGAAGTTAAAAAAAAAAAGTTAATACACAAGTAAAATCAAAATCAAAATTTACATTGCATTTTGTTTTTGATGGCAATATAGGATTACAGACCTATTTTTATGCTCTGCCAAAGAAGTGAAGCTCATTATCATCACTTTAATTTCCCCAAGAATCCCATCTGGCAATTCATGAGGGCTATTATGAGGTCTTAGAAGATAAACGGAGAATGCATTTCACAACAGTCTCGCCTGCTTAATTTCATGAAATATTGAGTGTGTTCCTTATGTTTAATATTGAAGAATGCTTTCATGCTATAAAAGCAAATCAATAAGCTGTTGACATTTGTGTTGATGGATATTTTGACATGCCAATAGTGAGAAGTAAAAATTCTCTCATTTTCCAAATTTGTTTCCAAAGATCTAATATACGAGTTGCTTGACACCTGCATAAGATTTTTTGTAAGACATCAAACAATTCAAAATAAGACAAGAAACAAACGTTAAAATTTAAATAGAAAACTAATCTAGATATTACAAGTTTCAGCTAAGGAAAATAAATTCAAAAGAGAAAGAAAGGGTAAAGAGGAAGAGAGTTAATCTCAATATTTGTTTAGAGCAGATTCTATATCCTTCGAATCAATTTCCATGCCAATCAGATAAATTGCATTGAGTAAAAACAACAAGAGTCCAGATTTAAAAGATCCTCAGATTTAACTTAATTCAAACAAGTATCAAATAATTGGAAAATAAGAGTTCAAACAACAGTTTATTAACCTAATTAGTCAACTTAGATTCAAGATTTATTATATGCAAATATGAATGGCAAAAGCACATACATGTATAAATCTTGAATCTACATATAGTTTAAATGCAAGGATTTGACAAGACAAAACCAGAATAGTGTTAGCACAGACTTAGCATTCACTTTCAACTTTCACGCATTCATAAAATGACAGAAATTCAAATTTAATGAATTGTAATCTATAACATGATTAATCTCTGGATCAAAGTGTGAAAAGTAAAAACATTCTTCTTAAAAATAACAAATTTCCAACCCCATTTCCAAGGTGGAACCAAATATTTATTAGTTTTCTCGGGGATTACAGCCTCACCAAACAACTAGAACACCAGTTGTCTTCAGATACCAGATGAAAATAAGCGTTTTTATTTTTAAATAAACAGTCAAATTAACCCATTAGCTTTAAGTTGGTTTCTTTCTTTCCAAGTTGACTTTACACGTGTTGCATGCTATATGAATATCTACTCTTGACAGATTGATGATTGTTTGCTGGTTCGACTTCTGTTCTAGGAAACATAATTCCTCAGAAATCTTTTGCATGGTGTTGGTTGTAAACACTGTTAGTACCTGTGTTCTTTTAACCTTCTTGTCTGACTGAGTCCATAATCCATCATCATAGTTTTCGTTGTCTGTTAAGATTTTGCATCGCTTTCCTTAAATCCTCTTTGAAAATAACTACCAGATCCCTGAATTTGTTAATTGAAAGCCAGTTTTTGTCCACCCTCTTAAGCTGAGTGATACCTAAAGAAGATAACAGGTTCACTGCCTTAGTTATATAGCTCTACAAATTGTTTAGGACTTATCAGATTGCTGGAAACCTCTCACCAACCTAGCTGATTATGGGCTAACCTCCACTCCATTTTGCCTTGGATATCCTAATTGCAACTAAGAACCCCAGAACACATGAATGACAAGAGAGGCACAACTGGGCCATCATATAAGGAAGAATATGAAAATATTATTGTAAACTCCATTTGTTTAAATGGCTAGAAAACTGATGAACAAAAAAATTCATTATGAAATTGGGATGCTGTTTGGTTGGGATTGAAAGCCTGTTCTGAGCAGTGGTTACTTGCTTTGATGTGGTGTTCTCAGTTTCCTCATTCTGAGCATGTAATTGCCACGGATTGAGTCATTGGTCCCTGGAGTGGTGCTGGTTGCCAGTTGTTACCTTGCAAAAGGTGGTGGCTGGAACCTTCACCGTGGAATATTGGATGCTTTTTTGGGGACTGTAATTCAGTTTGCTCTTGAATTATTTGCAGAATTCTGCATTGAGCATTCTCTGATAAGAGCAGAGAGTTCATAGTTTGGAGTGTGTTTTTGTGATTTTCTATTATGACATTTATCTAGACAATACAAGTATTAGTTGTATCAATGCGCTCATTAATTTCCTAACTACATGGAAGATGGAGGAGCTAACAAGCTGGACTCCATGAAAGGATTGTGAGTGTGGGTGCCCCTTAGCTGTTTCTTTTGGTAATGTTGCCTCTGAGATTTCCTGAATTATGGCAACCAAATTTGCATCTGCTTTTTGCTAAGGATTAGCATGGGAACCTCCAAAGCCAATCGGAAAGTTACCATAAATGGCTGAAGATGACAGTGGAAATGATGTAGAAGAAATCCATGGGCTGAAATGTGTTGTATTAGGTGGGAGGGATGTATATTGAAGGATTAAGGGTAGAGGCAGGGTTAAAGCCAGTTTAGTGAAAGATGTATGAAGGGAAAAAACAGTAGTGGAAATGGCATTTGTAATCTCAGACATGGGCATAGAGAGAGTTTTCTAGGGCTGCATAGATTGTGGACATGCCGAAGTAGTGTGGTGAAATAGAGGAGCTTCGGCATTTGTAACTGGACTTGCCACTTGATTGAGATTTATTCACATGCTGAGTGTTCTTTCTTATTAGAAAATGCAGCAGCTTCTTCGAGTTTCTTACTCAAATGCTCCTTGATTGAACCAAATAGAGTGATACTAAATTCAACTTGCTGGAGCTGAGATACATAAAATTCTTTGTAAATATGCAATTAATTGTTTGGCATTAAGTGTCCGTTTCATTCTTTTCCCAAACAATATGACAAGATTGTTTTTCTTCCAGTGTAATTTTATGCTCTTTTCTTGTTCCTGTTTTTACCATTGAAACATTTTGCTCTACAGTGGTGACTTGGTTTGGATGTAGTGGTAATATATGGTGCTGAAAAATAAAAATGGTAAACGGTTGAGAAGCCCTAAAAATAATGCATTTATTAGCATATCATAACACATCTTATTGAGACTAAACTATTTTCTACTATACATGCATGCTTCGTTAAAAAATGATAATTTTTGATAAGTAGGAGGTATTTTTCCACAGCGTGTCAAATTATGATATTGCTATCAGGATTCAACCGTAGTTTCGAGTCAAACTCATTGACCCATGTTTCATGAGTAGTGGAACAAGAACCCATCTCATGTTTAATTTTCATTATTTGGGTGGTGATACTCAGGCTCGCATACCTCCAGCCCGCCTTTCAGCCCCAGTTGCTGCCAGTTAGCCTGTTCTGACAGTAAAACCTTCAGCAAGTGCTGTGCCTGCTCCAGCTCAAGCGCTTAACAACACAAGCTGAAGGTTTTGCAACAAATCAGCCGGCTTAACCTTGAAAACTCCCTGGTTAAGCCGCTTGAGCTGGAGCAGTACTGGATGGGACTCGGGACGGACCAGTGCTTCACCTTCCTGTGAGCATCACCTAGATGCAATGAGTGCTAAGTGGACCATTCGATATCATGAGAGATGGGTTCTTGTTGAACCACTACTCATGAAACATGGGTCAATGAGTTTGACTCGAAACTACACGGTTGAATCCTGATAGCAATATCATAATGATAATTTTTCTTTTTGCTATTTTGAGTTTTGCTTTTTAGTCTTCTATCTGCACTTTCAAGGAATATAATATTTTGGCTCGTACTTCTTGCAGGTTGTCCTGTGGATTTTGAGCGCCAGAATTACACCATCTTAACAAGCCCGTGTAAGGGTCCAGATTATTTACCAAAACTGTGCTGCGCTGCCTTGAAGCAATTTGCTTGCAAATTTGCGCAATATATAAATGATCTAACAAATGATTGTGCTGATACAATGTTCAGCTACATAAACTTACATGGAAAGTATCCACCAGGTCTCTTTGCTAACACATGCCATGAAGGTAAAGAGGGCTTATCATGTGACGCATATGCACCTGATGGAAGTCAATCTGACTCAGCTGGTTCGAATGCAAGTCATTCGGTGCTAAATTTCTCAGTTGCCTGCTCGATTGTAATAATAAATTTGTTGGGAATATTGGTAGCATGAATATTTGAGCATTGTGCTTTTCAGATCGGTAGTTTTCTTCGTGAGTGTTAACTCAGTGTATAACTTCTCGTTTCGACTATTAGTTTCTTGTATTTGGTTTGCCCTTTTCTTTGGTCAGGCATTGCGAAACCTCAAGATTCATTTTTTAAATTGTAATTTTTGTTTTTACAAAATGATTCAATTTTTCATTTCTTTCAGTGGATTATTACTGAATTTATGAAGATAATTAATGGCCAGGGACCACATTTACTAAAAACAGTGCAGTAAACATACAAAATCAAAGATATGCTCATTCTCCGAAAGGCAAAATTCAAATCCTAGCGTGGGGAGCAGGAGTTTGAACTTGTACCTCAAAATTCTGATAAATAGAATCTATATAGTTCTAATTATATCAAATGTTTAAAAAATCTAGTTATTCCAGACCACAAGATCTTTTACGGCTATTTTTTATAAAGACGAATTTAACAGGTTTTGTAACATTATTTTACACGCACAATTTATTTTCTGGTTATGCACCATTTTAACTGGCTTACACAAGAAATCGTCAGTGCTGAACAGCGAATCCCTACTAGAAGAAGTAATTGTGCATTGCAACCTTCAATATCTTACATCTAATATCTATACATCAACTTGTCCTGCAAACTTGACTACTATCCTAAAGAGCCTTAAATGTGCTAGCTGGCTGCCAGCAAAAACTCCAACATGCCTCAAATGACACTTCCCAAACCAAGGGATCAACATTTTTCATGCATCAAGAGTTCTTAACTTCACGCAAGCTGAAATGCAAAGCTGCCACAGCCGGAGTACTTCCACAGGAATTGAACCTTGGTGGGCTGGCACAATGCGCTACTCTTCTCTGGAGTGTCACTTTGACTCCTTCAATTGCAACAGAATTAACGTTAATACACCAGTATTTTGGTATTTAAAAACAAAAGCTTCACCAACTGGAAATACTTAAAAAAATCATGTTTTAAGACAAAATGTACCCAGGTGTGACGTTAAAAAACCAACAAATTTGTCAAATATCAGTCAGAAACGAAAGGCAAATTTAATGACCAAAAGTAAACTGTTTCCTATAGCAATTGCGAAGGCCCTCTCCAAAAGCTACTGAACTAATGTTTGAGAAGTTTTTAATGAACTGATCTGCATATTGAAGTGTAAAGAATTGTTACAAATAAGCACAATGCATTGATTCTTAACACTTGAAAAAGTGTGCTTCCTTTGTAGTCAATAGGGAAAAACATAATACCCTTTAGAAGGCATTACAATGGAGGATCAACGGCATGCAACTGGCCACACTGGCTCAATAGAATTGGTGGCATCTAGAAGCACTTAATCATGGCAACCTCAAAAACGAAGCTTCAGTACTCTATGAGAGTCTATTAGCTGAATCAAGTACTTTTCCATTGGTAACATATGTGATGGTTTGGTTGTTAAGCTATCTAAAAAAGACTTGAAATAGGGAGAATCATTGTTGGCCCAAAGTGGTTATAGAGGAAAAGTTAAGAAGGAAGAACATGCGGATGAATAAATGAGACTTTAATATGCAACATTGCCAATCCACTAATGAGAAAATAACAAAATATGTAAGAGCAAAAGTCAGCATTGTCATGCGGACAAAACAAATTGGTCAAAAGAAAACATACTATATCAAAGAATTTAACCCCATGTAGGACTGAAGAAACAACCTGCATAGGAGTTGAAATTAAGTGGAAAGTGAAAATATTGATGGTCTAGTTAAAAGACTAGCTCACATCATCTTAGATACGAGACCAATAGGTGGACAATACCTATGAAGGAGTGGGAAATGAAAACATGCCTATTTTGCAACAAGGGAGTGGTGGAGATAGAAATTATTAACTTTTACTTGGAGAATTATTTTAACTTTACCTTTTATTTAAAGAAATTATTTGTAATGGTAAAATTTGCATACCCATGCTATTTTCCATTTTGCTTTTTGACTATTTTGAGGAAATCTGTGGTACATGTACATAGTGAGAAATAACAATCTTTTGCGAGGTTGGGCTCTTTTCCTTGGACTTTTATCCTTCCATAGACACTTAGTCTTATCCTATCCATTTACACACACACACACACACACACCTCCTATACATTTACCTTATTTGTTCAATTATCACACACCTATATTTCTTTATTTTTCCACCAAGATTTAACTATTTTCCCACATTGGAACAATTTCACAATCATTGGGTGACTCCATTGGTCACAAACTCGTTCCCCTTCATTTTAATTTTTAAATTCTAATTTGGTTGACTAGCCCCATTCACCTTGGCCTTGAGCCAACTAAAAGACATAATTTGATGACATGTTTTAGTATTCAAAGACATTCAATATGCTCATTCTAAGCATCTAGAATCACCAAGTACACATGTGTTCTCTCTTGTCTTAAAGCTTTGGAATAATCAATGACAACACATTTAGATTTGGTGCAATAAAAAGGAGCAAAAAAATTGCATACTTAGGCATTTGCCTACTATTTACGATTATAGTTTAATTTTTAGGGGTTGATCTAAGAGAAATTTCTCATCTCTTAAGGCATTTGTAAATACTACAAAATTGCTAGATATGAGCAAAGTAGACTATCATCCATTAGGTGAAGTTGTAGAATAAAACATCAATTTGAACTTAGGGTACAAATCCAATATTGCAGTAACATACTAACTTATACAACACAATAATTACTTTGGTTTTTAACCTCAAAGTAAAAAATTGCACATCCTTAAACATAGGGATGCAATCTTTTTTTTCTTTTCTATCATCATTTATTGCACATTTCATAATTGAAAGAATAAAACATTTCAAATTTGAAAAAATATTACAATTCAGTTTCAAGGTCAAGTCTTCCATACTAGATATATCTTTTGTTTCACAAGCCTTGGTGTTGTCGTCTGCAAGAGGGAGAGCATCATCCGAGCTGTAATGTCCCCTTCTCATCAATGAAAAGCTAAGTAGCTCATCAGCCTATTCCGGAGGCCCATAGGCTCATTGAGGTGAAATTAGGGTTTCCTTTGATTGGAGGTTTTTTGGCATTTCTCGGAGTTTACTATTTTTAGTAAATTCTATTTTTGGTAGTGTTCAGTTGTCAGCACTTCAGTAAGTCATTTTCAGTTGGAGTAGTTGTTTGGTTTTGATTTGTGGCTTTTTAAGCATTATTTGGAGAATTAATTCATTCACAAGGCATAAATGTTATAATTTCAAGTTGACCCCTTGGCCTAGTGTATCAACTTTAAGTTATGTTTAAAAGGTGGTCATGAAGGGGGACGCCTTCATAAAGGAGATATTAAATATTTAATAAAGTTTTATTATGCCTTGAAGTTGGACGCCACTTTAGAGGAGAATTTAATATTTTTTGAATTTTAAAATATTTCAAAAGGAGCTTTTGGTGTTCCATTCTTCGAGGAGTTTTGGGAATTTGAAAAGTCACCTCTTCTTCTATAAAAGTGAATGTTTGCTTTAGCTTTTATCATCCATTGTTTATGCTAAAGTTATGCTGTCGAAATGACATTGTAAATTTAGCTTCGAGGAATGCTTACCTCCTAGCAATTGTCCAATTTCGTGTTTGAAAGATAACACTTAGTTGGCTTCATGGCTGCTTCTCATCCATACTAGTAGATCGAGCTTCAAAATGGAGAATTTTGGTGATGTTTTTCAGTTTTGAGTTGCTGGTGCAGGCATGGTCAAAGGTCGATTTTACTTGCAACTCTTCATATGATTTTATTTTGGTTTTGGGTAATTGCTCATATTGATTCTATGCTGGAGGTGACTCATCCTAGGAGTTTGCAGATTTTAAATTGAAGTTTCTAATTTTTAAAGTGAAAATCGCCCCTTTTGGAGGTCGTACCATGCTAAGGTTGCCTTGGGATTTGTGCATAATTGTTTAATGAGCTTTTGATGCAGTTTGTGAATTGAAACTTGGGCGCCTCCATCCTAGCATGCTTTTGCAATTCATCTCATGTCATTTAGAGGTATCTTTGGAATGTTTTGAGCATTTTGGGTGTGACAGTTTGCTGGTTAACAATTTCAGTCTGCTGTTTATTTATATCAGATTGCTTTAAGTTCAGATTTTGGTTTGGTTTTCAATAATTCAGAAGGGTATCATTGAGAGAGATCAACTACTATCAATTGTGCTTTGATTCTATTGTAATCACTTGTAATTTGCAGTAGTTCTTTACATTGTAAGACTGCTAACAGTAGTATTGTTTTAGTCATTCTTTACTGCTTTACTTGTGCTTAATTTCTCACATTTGTAACCCCTGGATGGTTTACCACTAGTGTGGAAAAAGAACTCAATTAATTCTCTCATATTGTACCCACTAAAAGAGTGGTGAATTCCCACTCACGAGTGGATGCCAGCCGCAGTGAATGAATTAATTTGTTTTGTAATTTCTTCCCCCCACTGAATTAGTGAAAGTGTGGAATCCTTTCATGGCTAGTTTACCGCCTCTTTACATTCAGTTGCAATTTACTTTCAGTTATTGATCATTTACCTCCGCCATATGCTATCACCTTGCCTCTTGAAGGATCTTAGTGAACATTCTTGGCGTTGAGTGTATTCAATTTTATTATCATTATTGAAGCTAACACTAAATAATTGGTGTAGTGTTGGTTGTGCTGTGAGAATTCAAAGAAAAAAATTGGTAAGCATATTTTAGTGGTATCAGAGTAGAAGACCCTGCCATCCTGTGACATTCAACATTTAGTTGTCAAATGAGCGAAAGAGACACCAGACCATTCACCAGAAGTCAATCCAGAACTCAACATCAGTTTCCACCAGTTCAAAGGTAGAGACATTTTCAGAAGCTTTGAGAGATATTGGTAAAACCGTTGAAGGTGTTGGAAAAACAATTGAAAATATGTCAGAGAGCCTTAGACAAGCCTATGAGGAAAATGAAGCTAGAATGAAAAATAAGTTTGATGGGATGATAGAATTGATGTAACAGTTGTTATAAAAAATGGATCAACAAGCATCACAAAATATTGGTCAGCCCCAAAACAACCAAACTAGAGAAAATAGTGGAGTTAATGAAAATCATAGTAACAATAGTCTGAAGGTCAATGGAAGAGATAGGATTGTTGGACAACATATTGCAACCATTAGAGGATCTACCTCCAGGCCTCTATTCCCTACTTTCACTCCAAGGGAAGAACAACCACAAGTGGAGGCTGCAACACCTTTTGCAGATGATGTAAGGCAAGCTTATATGGAGTATGTTTCTCTACCTCCTGATATGAGAGATGCTTGGACCTTTGATCAATACATGAATCATAGGAGTAGGAGAAATGGTGGAAGAAATGAGTATCGTCCTCAAATAACTCCCAGAACTGACTACCAACAAGCCTTGGGCAAGGTGACATTGGCACATTTTGATGGAAGTGACAAATGTTCGACCAGGTCATGGGTGCAAAAATTGAATAATTATCTTTCTCTTAGACCAATGTCGAAGGAAGATGCAATTTAATTTGTCACATTGCACTTAGAAGGAGCTACCCACGAATGGTGGTATCACGGTTTGGTCACACTGGGCCATAACCTCATCCACACCTATGAAGAATTCACCAACAAGCTAATCGAGAAATTTGATACCAAGGATCCTGAGGTGAGATTCCAAGAATTGGCATAGTTGAAACAACATGGATCTCTTGAATCTTATGTCACTAATTTTCAAAGATTGTCAATAATGGTACCCAACATTACTGAAAGGAGACTTGTGGTCTTGTTTTCAGAAGAATTAATGGAGCCATTGAAGGGTTGGGTCAAAGCCTTTGATTCGCCAACCTTGGATGAAGCAATCAAGAAGGCAAGGAGCATGGAGTTGGCTGCTCCAAGGCCAAAGTTTCAATCAAAATCTTTTAATCATGAAAAGGATAAGAAACATTCTTGAAGTCAGCCAAAAAAGTTTCCACCAAAGATGTCAGAAGAGCTTTGAGAGTAGCTTAGAAAGGATGGTGTTTGCTACACTTGTTGTGAGCCTTGGTTAGAGGATCACCGTTGCTATAGAAAAGGCAAAGCACATCGAATGGCAGGCTATTCTGATTATGGATCAGAATCTGATTCGTCTAATCAACAATACGAATCGACAGGCAGTGATGATGAAGAAGCTCTAGAAGAGAAGCCTAAAGAGGTTGGAGATGGTAGTGCTTTAGCACAACTTTCAAGTTTTCAAAAAAATGAATCCTTTCGGGTTCATGGAGTGGTTGGTTCTCAAAGGATTGTTGCTCTAATTGATACTGCAGCAACTCACAATTTCATTGACGAAGGATTGGTAATAAGGAGAGGCTTGAAGACTGAAGAGTTTGAAGGATTGAATACTGAAGAGTTTGAAGGCTTCAAGGTGATGGTAGCTGATGGTTTCACTATGTCTTGCATAAAGAGGATTCCTAACCTTTCTATGTAGTTGGGAAACTATGAGGTGAAAGATGATTTCTATGCTGTTGGCATTGGTGATACCGATGCAGTGTTGGGAATACAGTGGCTGCGATCTCTTGGAGAGATCACATTGAATCTACAAACAATGGAGCTAAAATTTCAAGCTAATGGAAAGAAGGTTTTTTTGAGAGGGATGTCAAATGGGGCCCCTCGAATAGTATCTTTGAAGAGAATGGAAAGGCTAATCCGTCACGATCAAGTTGAATGGGCAGCAAAATGTTTAGTCCTACCAACTGATCTAGTGGAAGAGAAAAGACAATATCATCCTCATATTCAAGCCCTAATTTCAAAGAAGAGCAAAGTCTTTGGTATCCTACCTCCTAGGAGACCTCTTGAAAGAGGTTGTGAGCATGTGATTGAACTAGAGAAAGGAGCAAAGCCTGTCATCACCATGCCATACTGTTATCCAAAGAAACAAAAAGATGAGATCGAAAAGGCCATTAAGGAGTTTTTGGAGATGGGGTTCATTCAGAAAAGCAAAAGCCCTTTTGCTTCAGCATTGGTGTTGGTTAAAAAGAAAGATGGCACAATGCGTATGTGTGTTGACTACCACACATTAAATTAGAAAACAATCAAGAATAGATATCCTATTCCTAGGATAGATGAGCTTATTGATGAGCTCCATGGGGCTATGTATTTCTCGAAGATTGATCTCCATTCTGGCTACCACTAAATCAGGATGAGGGAGGTGAATATTGAGAAAACAACATTTAGATGCCATTTTGGGCATTTTTAATTTCTTAGCATGCCATTTGGTTTGACAAATGCTCCAGCAATGTATTTCAATCTTGTATGAACAAAAATTTTAGATAGCAATTGAGGAAGTTCATGCTCATCTTCTTCAACGATATTCTCATCTTCAGTAAGTCTTGGGAAGAGCACCTCAAGCACTTAGAAGAAGTGCTTAGCATATTGGAGGCAAAATGCTTGTTTTCCAAAGAATCAAAGTGTGAGTTCGGGATGAAAAAGTTGTTGTATCTCAGCCACATCATCAGTGCTAAGGGTGTCAAAGTTGATCCCGCGAAGATTAAAGCCATCCTTGATTGGTCACCTCCAAAGAATGTTACTCACTTGAAGGGATTTTGGGGTTTGTGTGGATTTTACAGAACATTTTTCAAGGGTTATTCTCAAATGGCAGCCCACCTTATAGATCTCACGAAGAAAGGAGCTTTCCTTTGGACTGAGAAAGCGCAAGGAATCTTTGATAAATTCAAGTACATCATGAGCTCGTGTCCTGTGTTGGCTCTATTGGATTTCAAGAATCCTTTTGAGCCGCAATGTGATGCTTTAGGTGAGGGAGTAGGAGCTATTCTCATGAAAGACAAGCACCCCATTGTCTTTGAGAGCAAAAAGTTGAGAGGAGCTAAAAAATCATACTCAATTTATGACAAAGAAATGCTTGAAATTATTCACAGATTGTCCAAGTTTCATCAATACTTGGTGGGGAGTAAATTTGTGGTTAAGACTAATCATAACAGTCTTAAACATTTCATGCGCTAAAAGGATTTGAATGAAAGGCAACAAAAGTGGGGAAGTAAGCTCCAAGCTTACGACTTTGTCGTTGAGTATGTCAAAAGAAAAAAACAATATAGTGGCAAATGCTTTATCAAGAAGGCCCCATTTGTAGTCACTTTGTGAGCTTTCAGTAGATTGGAAAGAGTTAATTGTTGCTGATTATGCCAAAAATCAGTTTGCAATCAGCATAGTAGAAGGTCATTTGCAAGATGAAAGGTATCAGTTGATTGATGGTTTGATCATTTATAAATGTAGGATCTTTCTAATACCTAAATCTAAGCTTAAGAAGAGGATTCTACAATCTTTTCATGGTGTTCCCCTTACTGGTCATCAAGGGTTTTTCAAGACTTATAAGCAGATCCGAGAAAGGTTTACTTGGAAAGGTATGAAGGAAGAAGTCTTGCACTACATAAGAGAGTGTTCAACTTGCCAAATGAATAAAAATAAGCACTCTTTTCCAGCTGGTTTATTGCAGCCCTTGCCAATTCTGAATAAAAAATAGGAGAGCATTGTAATGGATTTCATCACAGGGTTACCAAAAGTGCAAGGGCGAGATTGCGTTTATGTTGTGGTAGATAGATTGACTAAGTATTCTCATTTTTATGCTATCACAACTTCATTTACAACATCTCAAGTAGCTAAATTATTTTTTAGAGAAATTTTCTATTTGCGTGCTTTTCCTAAGACTATTGTCAGTGATAGAGACAACAAGTTCCTAAGTGCTTTTTGGCAGGAGATCTTCAGATTGAGTGGTACAGTGCTCACTCCAAGCACTAGTTATCACTAGCAAACGGATGTGCAATCCGAGATTCTTAACAAGTGGTTAGAAGGCTACCTCAAAAATTATGTTTTGGGGCAGCAAAGAGCTTGGGTAAAATGGATTCATTTGGGAGAGTATTGTTATAACTCTTCCTATCATATGTCAATTAAGATGTCTCATTTTATGGCTCTTTATGGATATGATGCTCCTAACTTTGTAGATTTGGTGTTTGGTGATAGTAGAGCTCCCTAGGCAAAGGATATGCTTCAGCAGAGCCAAGACATCTTGAAATCATTAAAGGAAAATTTGCAACAAGCCCAAAACCAACAAAATTTATATGCTCATCAACAACATGTTGAGCGTTCTTTTAAAGTGGGAGATATGGTTTACTTGAGACTCCAGCCCTATAGACAGTCTTCTCTTAAGAAGAGTGGTGCCGAAAAGTTAAAGCCACATTTTTATGGTCCATTCAAAGTCATCAAAAGGATTGGTGAAGTGGCATATGAGTTGGAGCTTTTAGCTGATAACAAAGTGCATAATGTTTTCCATGTGTCACGCCTCAAGAAGGCACTTGGGCACAATGTGGTTGCTACTACAGAACTACCTCCATTGGATGAAGAAGGCCAATTGGTGTTGATTCCAGAGGAGATTCTTGATACTAGGGAATGCTCTTTGAGGAGGAGAACAATCAAAGAGTACTTGGTAAAATGGAGGAACTTGCCTATTGAGGATGCAACATGGGAAGGTGAACACATCTTGCAACATTAAGATTTGTGGTTGCTTGAGGACAAGCAATCTCGAGGAGGGTGGACTGTAATGTCCCCTTCTCATCATTGATCAGCTCAGTAGCTCATTAGCCTATTTCAAAGGCATGTAGGCTCGTTGAGGTGAAATTAGGGTTTCCTTTGATTGGAGGTTTTTTGGCATTTCTCAGAATTTACTATTTTTAGTAAATTCTATTTTCGGCAATGTTCAATTGTCAGCACTTCAATAAGTCATTTTCAGTTGGAACAGTTGTTTGGTTTTGATTTGTGACTTTTTAAGCATTATTTGGAGAATTAATTCATTCATAAGGCATAAATGTTATAATTTCAAGTTGACCCCTTGGCCTAGTGTATCAACTTTAAGTTGTGTTTAAAAGGTGGTCATGAAGGAGGACGCCTTCATAAAGGAGATATTAAATAATTAATAAAGTTTTATTATGCCTCAAAGTTGGATGCCACTTTAGAGGAGAATTTAATATTTTTTGAATTTAAAAATATTTCAAAAGGAGCTTTTGGTGTCCCATTCTTGGAGGAGTTTTGGGAATTTGAAAAGTCACCTCTTCTTCCATAAAAGTGAATGTTTGCTTCAACTTTTATCATCCATTGTTTATGCTAAAGTTATGCTGTCAAATACCTCCTAGCAATTGTCCAATTTCATGTTTGAAAGATAACACCTAGTTGGCTTCATGGCTGCTTCACATCTAGACTAGCAGATTGAGATTCAAAGTGGAGAATTTTGGTGATGTTTTTCAGTTTTGAGTTGCTGGTGCAAGCATGGCTGAAGGTCGATTTTACTTGCAGCTCTTCATATGATTTTATTTTGGTTTTAGGTAATTGCTCATATTGGTTCTATGCTAGAGGCAACTCATCCTAGGAGTTTGTAGATTTTAAATTGAAGTTTCTGATTTTTAAAGTGAAAATTGCCCCTCTTGGAGGTCGTACCATGCTGAGGTTGCCTTGGGATTTGTGCATAATTGTTTAATGAGCTTTTGATGTAGTTTGTGAATTGAAACTTGGGCACCTCCATCCTAGCATGCTTTTGCAATTCATCTCATGTCATTTAGAGGTATCTTTGGAATATTTTGAGCATTTTGGGTGTGATACAGTTTGCTGGTTAACAATTTCAGTCTGTTGTTTATTTATATCAGATTGCTTTAAGTTCAGATTTTGGTTTGGTTTTCAATAATTCAAAAGAGTATCATTGAGAGAGATCATCTACTATCAATTGTGCTTTGATTCTATTGTAATCACTTGTAATTTGCAGTAGTTCTTTACATTGTAAGACTGTTAACAATAGTACTATTTCAGTCATTCTTTACTGCTTTACTTGTGCTTAATTTCTCACATTTGTAACCCCTAGATGGTTTACCACCAATTTGGAAAAAGAACTCAATTAATTCTCTCATCTTGTACCCATTGAAAAAGTGGTGAATTCCCACTCTCGAGGGGATGCTTGCCGCATCAGATGAATTAGTTTGTTTTGTAATTTCTTTCCCTCACTAAATTAGTGGAAGTGTGGAATTCTTTCATGGCTAGTTTATTGCCTCTTTACATTCAGCTGTAATTTACTTTCAATTATTGATCATTTACCTCTGCCATATGCTATCACCTCGCCTCTTGAAGGATCTTGGTGAACATTCTTGATGTTGACTGTATTCAATTTTATTATCATTATTGAAGCTAACACTAAACAATTGGTGGAGTGTTGGTTGTGTTGTGAGAATTCAAAGAAAAAAATTGGTAGGCATATTTCAATCACCCAAATTCTTTACCTCCAACCATAGATTGACGGTCCCTACACACCTTCCAACTGGAAGTGGCCCTACCCTTCAATGATGAGTATAGGCTAAGGAACCCCTAGTATTCCATTTGATTCTTTAGTGTCATGTCCTACATAACCAATTCGGTCATACAAATATAGACTTCTCTAACGAAGTATGACACTACTGACTGGTTATACATTTTTGGATGACAGTGAACTGACTAGTGCAAGCAGAATTTTGCACTACTATGGTCAAAGTTTTGAAAATATTTCAACAACTTCCTTAAAAATTGGAGTCGTATGTTCACCAACCTCTAACTTGACTTGGAAACCTTTCATGACCTATAATTTAAATGACCGTTTGATCAAATAGTTTGACTTTTCAAAATATTCTCATTCATTATGTGATGACTCACTAAGTCGATATACTACTAGGTTGGTTAAGTATTTATGAATTTGAACACCCATGTTGTGTTCTCGTAACATCTTGGGTCTTGGAAACTGCCACTTGTTCAAGTATTTACTTTGAACCACGAGAGTAACTACTCTTCTATTTTATGCACCTCTAGTTAATCATGATGACAAAATGTCACCGACTTGACCTACCCGATCTCATTCTAAGAATATTGACAATATGTCAAATAAGTACAACAATAATATAATAAACTTATATAGAAGATTACTTCTTCCTATTAAAACTTATGGTTCTGTTAATAAATTACATCATATTAAATTTGACTATATATAAAGGTGTTCAACCAAACTAGGAAAATAGTCTCCATCTGAGAGAATAATTGAAATTCTTTTAAATCATAAGGTAGAGAAACACTTTTCTATTCCGCTATCTTTAACAAATTAAAATTGTGATTATCTAAAACTCAGACATTTTTGGAATGTTAGAATCATTTTCCTCTTACATAGTTGAAACCATTCCTCAAAATAATATAAAACTATCTCTTGTAAAACTAAAGAAATAATAAAAAGAATCTAAGAAAACATGCTTGTGAAAAACTTTGTGATTTTGCACTTAAAAATCTCTGCCAAAGGCCCAATTCCAAAGCTCAGTCCGTTATTTTTCATAGGCTATGGATGAATCTTAGCATATAGAAAGATTGGTAGACAATTGAAAATCTATCGCTGCCTGCACATGATTTACAGTAAATTCTATACTCCAATCTCTGTCGCTACTCTTCTTTTTCTTTTCCAAGGATATCCAAAAATTTCTAAAGGAAAGAAAATAATGGCCAGAGAAAACAGTTCGCTGCCCTCTCTTTCAAAGCT
Source organism: Sequoia sempervirens (assembly GCA_007258455.2). Taxonomy (NCBI): domain Eukaryota; kingdom Viridiplantae; phylum Streptophyta; class Pinopsida; order Cupressales; family Cupressaceae; genus Sequoia; species Sequoia sempervirens. The sequence goes on along the minus strand of VDFB02098148.1, from coordinate 154,983 downwards.
ATCAGTGCATATATCAAAATCTCAAAGAACAATACTCTTCCTGCCACAATTAACATGCTTTTACAATCATGGTAAATATTAGAGCATAATTACACATATTTTATTTAATATACATATCTCTCTAAATAATATTTTCCTAATACTATTAACATGCATATCTATATCAATATTAAAATCCTCTATCGAATATATATACCTATATACATACATAGATAAGTATTTAATTCTTATACATACATATATCTATATATATTATATAAATAATAAATTATTAATACAATGTTATTGCTATCGACCTATCTCGTCGATATAACATGATTGGTTAATCGATTAACATCGATAAAAATATAACATCA
>VDFB02098148.1:140304-154527 GCA_007258455.2 Sequoia sempervirens | reverse complement strand
TCCCAAGTCTCTATATCCAAACTACCTCTTTGGAGGCATGTGAAACTGTCGAGTGTGTTGAACTCATGTTCAACCAAGGTGTAGGCTCCTTGGTCTTTTCTGTTGAAAATAGCTTTTCTTACTAGTAACTATTCCAACATATATCTCTTACCATAAGAGAACTCAAGCCTCACCTATTTCTTCAAGTATCCATGAGGACTTGTCAACAACCAATCCATGCAAAACTCCAAATGCAACATAGCACTATCATGAAGTAATCAAGTAAATGATTAATGTACCCAATACTTAAGAGAACTACACAAGATCAATGTCAAAGCTCCAATATTGAACATAAACATGACATCCATGATCTACCCATCTCCTCCTAGGAGATCACATGCACCATAACACACTTGAACATCCTAGTCTCAAGAGAACCATGCCAAACTCTAAATGCAACAAGAGTAAACCATGACATAATAGCAACCACTCTAAACCAAGAAAAACCATATCCTCAATCACATGAGGATAACCTTACCAATGATGCATCCACATCACTGCCAACAACTCCCATTGAATCATGGTACCGAGTCACACATGGCATCGTGACTACCATCCTCTTCATGAAAATCATAATATCCTACCAAAGCTCCCACTGAATTGTGATACCGATCTATACATGGCAACAAGATAAACATCAAACCATCACTGTCAAAAGCATATGGAATTTTAGACATTTCCTCATGATCAAAATTATCATAACATGTACCATGCCACAACTCTAAACCGCTAATCAAGAGCATACCATGACATAATAACAAAACCATCCTACAACCAAGAATCCACTTCATTTCCAAATGCTCCCACTGAACCGTGATACTGAGCAATCCCATGGAATCATGATGCACATAATCAAAACCACATTTATGTCATAAGCTCACACCAAACCTATGAATCCAAGCTCTCAATGACACATGATAAACATCCTCTAAAGCAAGAATATATACCTCTTGTAAAAAACTTATTTTCCAAAATCAGTAATAACAAAAATAGTAAAAGCTCCCACTACAGCCAAACTCCAATCTTTTAAGAGAAAGGCTTCCCCTAATACTCTAAGAATTCAACCTCAAAGCTCTAATACCAAATAAGCTGAAAATTGAGGTGTTTATGTAGCTTAATACTTTGTAAAACTATTATACTTGCTAATCTAAATATGTATTCTTTGTTACAGATTCTTTGTGGGTGATTATCCGATTAATTCATTTTATCATTTGTAGAATGAAGACAGAAGGTTGTAGAATAATTAGACAGGATATTAGAAGATACACAACATATATTGTGGAGAAACCCTTTCAGGGGAAAACTCCACCAAGAATCAATGTATTATTTAATCTCTGAAGTAGCTTACAATAATTCCAATCCTTGCTTGAGAATGCTTCTTTTTCCTTCACTAAATCTTCTTCACAACCTGCAATAAAATTGATAATAACTCTCTTCAACTTGCTTGAGATAAATAGGCATTAATCAACTTTGTAAACTCCAAAAGAGTTACAATTACAATGCTCAACCCCTATCCCTAAAAGGTACACCTATCTCTTGCAAGTAAAGTTATGTCGTGAAGAACAATGTCAAATCCTCATCTTCATGCATTTGGGCATCCCAAACTAAAGTTCCAACTCAACCTTTATTCTATAAATATTTTCAAGGCTTCATCCTCAAAGTAGGCCAAGAGTGGGCCCACTTAACTTAGCCTTCTCGAAATATCTTAACATGCAAAGGATTTAATTTGAAGAGCCAACTTGGGTGCCCAAGTTGGGTCCGAAGTCATTTCTTGTTAACTAAAACATTTCTCTCCAATTATTCATGCAAGAATGGCCATCCCTTGTTAACTGAAGGTAGTCCCTATTAAATATGTCATGCAACTCGTCATTAGTCATGCATTCCAAGTTAACTGGGTCAACGGTGTTCAACTAAAACTAATCAAGATAACCGAACCATAACTAAAACCGACTCGAATCAACCAACGAACAACTTCATGCATATCAAACCCCAACTCCTAGATCTTCTACATGCATTCAAAAAGTGCTATCTCTACTCCAAATAGTTAACCAACTCAAGGTGAGTTCCACCTTCCATGTGGGTGCCCCATGCCCTATTATAGGAACTCATCTTGATGACCTCACATGCTCCTACATTTAGAATTAATTACAAATGTCAATTAACATGATTATTTCATCAAGTATTAATCTCTCTCTAATCCTAGTGTTTGAGAACACTTTCCAAGGACTTAAGAGACACATGAAATAAATAATGTTTAGGATTGCAATTAAATGGCATCCTATTTCCAACAATGACAATGTAGATAGATGAATTTTTTTCCCTAAAAATGAAGATTAATTTTCACATGCCTTCCACGCAATAGTTTTTTTTGGTGCATTTTAACAATAGGTATTTTTGGTGCCTTGGTCGAGTCGTGTATGCATTTGGAGGGAATTTTAGGTAGTTGATTTTTGGTGTAAAACATTGTGATTGCACGTTGGAGGGAAGTTTGGAAGTTTAATCAACAATTTGGTGTTTTAGCTCCTGCATTTTAAGGTTTTCCCTTGGTTTGCAGAACAAAAAATCAGCTTAAGAAAGACTCACTACTACATACAAGAGGGATTTAAGAGAAAATATTAATTTTTTCTTAAATATATATTTTATTAGTAATCATGACTTTGGATAAAATTAGTGTGCAAATTTTTCCTCATCAAACGCTTTGGATTACTCCATGATCCATCATCGTGGATGACATTAGCAGATAGAGAGAGAAATGAAAATTAGATAGCAGACTTGGATAGAAATAGGGGAGAGGGTGGTGAGGGAAGGATGTGAGGCACACACTCCAAAGGGATGAAAAAGACAAAGGGAGGAGAAAAATAATTAGAGAAATGTAAAAAATAAATTTAATGAGAAAACCAAGAAAAAACACTTAAATAATTAAATAAAAGGACATAAGAACCCTTAAATTAAAGAAAGGGTCAAAGAACCAAAGGAAGAAAACCAAAAATGAGAGGGAAAAAAGAAGGCCAAAAGAGAACACTAAGATAAGAATAGATATCAAAGAGAACAAAAAGAATTAAATGGAGAAATAATGAGACAAATGAAAAATATAAATAAAGAAAAGGAACATAAAAATAATAAAATCAATAAGTGAAAAACACAAAATTAAGAGCAACCAAATAGGAAACATAAATTATAAATAGAAGTGAAAGAACAAATTAAGATTAAAAACATGAAGGAAACAAATAAAAACATCCTAGACAAGAAAACGCTAACCAATAAATAATACTAAAAAAGAAATTAAGACATAAATATAACAAATAAAAGCAATACAATAAGAAATAAGTCACAAATTATGAATGAAAAGGAAAGCATAAATTAATTTTAAATGAAAAGGAAGGCAATAAATTATTAGAAGAGTGTAATAAAATAAATAATGAAATATTGAAGAGAAAATAATTAAAATAATTATAATTAACGGGCTAAAGCAATGATACAGAAGAGAAGAAAACTAAAATTGATAAAACCGAAAATAATAGGAACTAAAAAACAAGGGTTAAAGAAAAAGGTTAAAACAAATAAAACCACAAAATAAAATAATTAAAACCAAGGAACAAGATAATAAAATAAATCAAAAAAGAAGCAAGAATAAGGAGGACATAGAGTTATAAACTACAAAGAAAACAAAAATTATCAAAAACACGCAACAAAATTATCTAAAATAATTTTTTTATTTCCCTCTCATTCATTTTCTCTCGTTTGTTAGACTTGCATTTTCCTGCATAAAATATTGCTTGAAATCATTTTGGCGCTCTAGAATTGCAGTTGGAAATGGTAGACAAGTGTCATGTGAACATGTGGAAGAAAATAATGTACACAAATGTCCTCCCTTTATTTTGCTCGTGGTTACTGTAAGCATGGAATCCAACTATTGTTTTTCACACAATCTATAGAATCCCATGATTGAAAACATATCGTTGGAGAAATTAGACATAGAAGTGCAAGAGCTTTTAAGAGGAATGAGGGTCCCTGTTTCAATTGCTTCTCTGCCTCAGTTGTACTACAAAAGATTTGGTAAAACTTTGCAAGCTGAGGGATACTTGACTGAGATTCAGAGGCACGATAAGACTGGATACAATTTGACAAATTTATTAGTCCGGTTAAAAAATACCATTACACTCATTGATAGGCCTCATGGGTACAACATGCAATCATATTAGTGGAGGATGCCTATAGATTTAAAACATAAATGAGTGGTTTTAGTAATAGTGAATGAGAGGATTTGGGCATAATCAATCTTGCACCTGGTCAAATTTAGATGACTTTTCCTGCTGAGAGCACATTCACAAAAGAGGATGTTTCAAATTATTTTGGGTATATTAGGCAAAGTTTGATTGATTCATTTCTTTTTAATTTTTTCTTCTTTAAGATGCTGATGAAAGAGGCTCTGAGTGAGAGAAAATAGAAATCTTCTACGACGGCCCTGATTTCATCTTGTTAGGGTTTTCCATTGGTATGTCACATTTTCCCCAGTTTTTCTAATTTCTTGTTGATTTATGGTTGATAATTAGAAAAAAGTACCAAGAAAGCCTTATATCATAACTATTAATTATTTTCCATTTGTGGCATGTGCTTTCTTCGTATCATAGGTAAAGCATATTCCACAAAATTTGGCTATGTTTTAAATTGTTCTGTAGCATGTTTCAAAATTTTATCAGGGTGAATATCCACTAGTGATTTGTTTTATCAAAAGGAACACCCACTAGCAAAAAATGTATTGGTACTAAAGGAATTCATAGGAAATACCTAGGTTAAGTTTGTTTCATATCACTGAATATTGATTTGACAGATATTGATTTTGAGTCGGTAAGGCTTAAGGCTCAAAGGCTAACCCTTGATTTTGAGTTGTTAAGGCTTAAGGGTTATAATGATGAATGAATTTAAATGTAAGCTAAAAATAATATTCTCTGTAAAGGTAAACATCTCTAATAGAAGCCAAGGCTATTCTGCTAATTTAGGGATTACAGTGTACACCTAATAGCAGGAGAAATCACCTAGCTTGTAAACAATAAATCCCAATAGTATTGTCATTGCTTAACCAAATTGACAATAGGATGGGGGTGTTCGACAACCCTTGTTTGATATAAAATCTTCTTGTTTCAATTCTATTGCAAATTGATATGAAGATTGCTAGTGAAAAACACATATTGGCATATTTATTTCAATGCTTTTGTAAACAATATTGGCAAGTTTATTTCAATAGTTTTGTAGATTTGACTCCCCTGTAGCATGCTATATACTAATTTTCAATATATTGTTTGGAGGACAATTTATAAGGTTTTAAAATTTTTGATTTAGGGGTTAAGTGTTTATAAATGCTAAGATTTTTTGTTGAGTTACAATGTAGGAAAAGATTTCCACTAAGTGTTTGAATTTTTTTTCAAATTCTAAGATTTGTATTGGGTTTCAATGTAGGAAAACCTACCCATTGAGGAGGTGTTTGAAAATATTAGATGTACCAGGGAAGGTTTGAGCTCCAATAAGGAGGACGGGCGGTTGAAGATATTGGATACAACAAGCTCGAAGAAAATATGGTAAGCCACTGTAAGGAAGAGGAGGATGCTTCTTTTGCCTCTATGCAAATGATTTATTATATTCTTCTTTAAGGCGTATCTTTTGTGTTGTATACTTTGGTCTTCTAGGCATTGCATTTGTTGCTAGGGATTTATGTTTTGGAGTTGTCCAAAATAATTTATGTTCTTGTTTTGCTTTGACTCACTTTAGCTAAGATGCTCGCTTTGTTTGTTTCCTTGTTGATGTTAGTTCACTTGCATTTGGTAACTAATATAGACAATTTATTGATTGAAAGTCATATCTTAAATTTTTAGTGCAATTCTATCCATGTTGGAAGATTAGCAAGGATGAAACATTGTGTAGTTACTTGTACATGTCATTTGTGGCACAAAAGATATGCTGAGCATCAGTAATGATCATAGTGTTTAGACTTAAACTTGGTGAAAAGTCAGAATGTTGTTTTTTAATTCAGACTAGGTAGAAAAATGTAGTAAATCAACAATTCAAAAAAATAATGTACAAAAAATGTTTTTAATAGTTTTTCTTTTGAAAATATCAAGTTGATTTTTTGTTCTTTTCATAGACTTGGCTGAGTTTGATTGCTAAGACTTGTGATCATTGGCTATTAGACTTGGCCAAGTTTTTAGACTCACTTAGCCTGACTCATATGCAGATTTGTGATTACTCATCTAGGCTTTCTGAGTCTCAAGACTATTCTAATGATACACATCAAGAGTTAAGGATGAAAAATAAGAAAAAAAGGCATGGTATTATTTTTCTATGAAAAAGATGAGGTTGCAGTGACCCAAATGTTTTAAAACAATTGAGCATGAAGTAGAAACTTTGCTTGCAGATGTTATCTTCTCCAACTAGTTACAACTATTGGTGACCAGAATTTGGCAAAATAAAATTTCCCAATAGAAGCAATCGGAAGTGAGAATGACATCTCTGAACATGTGTGCATACATGATCCAAATAATTAGAACTTGAAAACACATGCAATTTTATTTATGAGATGGTTATCGTGGGAAGTGTCAATCATTCTTCATGGCATTGTTACAAACTTACAATTATATGACATGATTGTGTTTTTCTTTGGTTGATCTAGGTTGATGGTTTTTATGGTAATCAGTATAAAAAAAATTCAACATTGAAGGAAGCAGAAGATTACGTTGTAGAAGGAGCACGAGATTCTCAGGCTTTATGTGGAAAACATGTGCAATTCTTATCATATGAGTAGGAAAAAATTGGGTTTCAAAATTTGAAGTGCAAACTCTAATATGGAACTTAAGTAGCAACTTGATTTGAGAATACATTTGAACTTCTTTTATTTGGAATTCTTTATGAAATACATTCAAATTGTTTTAAGTGCTTGCGTTCTTTATGCCTTTGACCATTGAATTTCATTTTTTTTAATTGTTGTGTTACTATTTTATATGCATCTCAGGGAGTCTAATGATATATTAGGGTCCTTTCAAGTAGTTTTTTCTATTTATTCCTAGAGCTAAGGGGACCTAATGTAACCTTCATTTACTCAGAGGTTGCCTAATGAAATCTGGGAAACAAAATTTATCGTAGAGATTGACATGATATATTCATCCAATAAACTAGCAACCAACTCTTATCCAAACAAAATACCTTTTGCTTTGGAACAATTTTAGCTTCATCATCCATCAATTGTAAGTACCATGAGAAAAATTTGCAGCTGCTCCTTCACTCAGCTCTCTTAATGTTAATTCTTTTCTCCTTTTCAAAGAAAATATAATACCAACAAAGTGAATAATGCACAGTTTCATGGACCAAGAACCAAACACGAGGATGCAAGAATTCTCGAGCCAATGGAAGTGGGCTAGCCAAAAATTGGGCCAAGTACCTAGCATGAGGATGCAATTATCCTTAGCCAATGAAATCAAGCTAGCCAAAAACTTAGGACATAAAAGCAAACTCTAGATCCTCCACAAGCTCCAATTTTTAGTCAAACACTGACATATATAAGGGATATATATATATATTCTTTATGACTAACATGAACTCTGAGTGCTCATAACTGAATACCAAGAGAAACTTCAAATACTGCCATTTTTGGTTCATAAAAAGAGAGCGAGTTATCATAAAAATTGCCCAGTCACGCTCAACATTATGATTTTTACTTGATTATTTTCCATTTAAAATTAACAGAGCCTTAACAATAAGGCCTAGGATGTCTCTTCCAAAGGGGCAGGTAGAGGATTTTTTTAAAACCTCCTTTTTTGCTAACAAGGTATACCCTAATTTGCAGTGAAATCTGCTACCTTATTGTGTTTGCACTTTATTAGCATTGGATTCACTCGAAGCTATGGGGTCTAAAGTATGTTGAAGTAACATTGAATTGAATTTGAATGCATTACTTTCGTTGAAAAAGACTCTATTAAATGAGAGTTAAATCACATAAAAAAGAAATTAAGGTTTTAATGAGCTTAAACATTATACCTAAGGCAATGCAAAGCCAAGATGAAAATATGTAGCCCATGGAATACATAGATAATATTTTCATATAGAAGAAAAAGTTCATATGATTGAGAAAATTTATGTAAAGTGAAAAAGGGAAACAAAATATTTTTTTGTAAAGTAAATCATTATTCCTAGCTAATTGTGTAGATGTGGGGTTTTGATAGTAAGGGATATGAAGTCATTTCTTTTCATTAAAACCATATTTTTAAAGAAATAGTGCAGTGTAGAGAAAAATGGAGGACCAAAATCTTATAAATAGAGTCTCCATAAAAACAATTGATCTTTTGGCTAGTCTACATGTTATCCTAGTGTTTTTGTTATTTGTTCCTTGGTTTCAACTTTCCTATTGTTTTTCATTTCTAGATGCATTACATGAATTTGCTTCAATGGAGATAGCTTCAATTCCAGATTTGCAAGCTTTCTAGTAGCATGAATTATTTGCTTTAGGTAGTTACAGGTCTATGTCTATGGGTAGTAGATAAAATTAGTTATTTAGATCTTATAGAGAAGAGCAATATGTAGCTGTATGGAAATAAAATCCTTATGTAAAGCGACAATTTTCTTTTCCTGAGTATAACTTGGGTTAGGCACCTAGGAGCCATAAAAAAGTTAGCATTAAGTGTGGATTCTAGTTACTAATCATCCAAAAGAAAAGATTTATCCACCCCTTTTATCATCCTAGAAAAAAAAAATTGTATTAAATTCATTTTTTTTTATTTAAACAAAAAAGAAAAAATTCCTCTGATTTATGTTTCATATCCTTCCAACCATAGTTCACAAACTCAAACTCAGAAAGTAATCTGCAAGCCAAAAGTTTCCAACTTGGTCAAACATGGAAACTTAAAAACACTTAAATTTTATGCAAAATATAGCTACAAAATGTATCAAATGAGTTTGGTGGGGGTCTGGGGGCAATGTCCCCAGTGGAGTTGAGGGGCACCCCATTTTCATAATTTTTTTAAGGAACAAAAGATTGCTTATAAAGCTAGAAAACAACATTTTTGAGGTGTTTAATCCATGTTTTTGATGCTTTGTTGGCATAGTGCGAGTTAGCCCGTCGGACTTGGTGAGTTTTGTCAAAAAATTGCCAAAAAAACTCGACAAGATTTGTTGAAAAATCTCCAAAAAAACTTGGTGAGTGCTTGATGACTTGTTGAGTTAGCGAACTATGCTTTCAACAATAATATATAAATATTATATTATGTTCTTTCCATTTTATTTTTTCATAGAAAGAAGATATCTACTACAATACAAGCCTCCTAAAATGTAATAGTTTGAGCTAGTTTTTCTAGGTAAAACTACTAGTTCACCCAATATACTAATCCTTCACATAATGAACCATGTCCAAACTATAACCTACTCATCAAAAGAGTGGAAATAGTGGGAAAAAAATGCAAACAAATGTGTTGCAGGTCTATAATAAAATACAACTACCCTAAAACTTGTAAGACCATGGTTGGAATGTGGGTTAGAGTACCCTAAACTACTGATATGTTTGAGAATAAGCCCTTTCAGATTTGGTGCAACAATTTGCAAGCTGAAAATATTTGAAATAATGCTGGTTTGCTAATGTAGGGTGGTTTGCTTGCCAAAATGTACCAAAGTACTAGCAATAATAAGCACAAATACAATCCTTGAGTAGAATTGCCACAAATGGCAGAGGGTTTTAATCCCAAAATTGAAAATTGAATCCAAAAGGGTTTTTGTCCTTTAAAATTTTCCAAACAAGGGCTTTTTTCTTGAGCGTTCAATTTTAAAAATTGAATTTAGTAATAACAAGAATGGATAAGTTGTTTTTGCTTCAACCTGCAAAAAGACAACAATCTTGGAGATGAATTTAGATGCAGTATGGCAATCAAAACATACTTGAAGGTTTTTAACAACTCTAATAGCTATACCAGGGGCCATGTTTAACAAACCAAATGCAATTGCTAACTTTTCACTATGGTGGTAGATAAATGATTCTTTATACCTTGCTTCCTTCATTTTCCAAGCCAATTTCTCCTACTTTGCATAGCTCTGCCATGTTTGTGGATGTGATCCATCTCTTACACAAAAAACATGTTCTAACATTGATTGTTCTTGGCTTCCCTAGCTCTCATTCTATCTCTCAATGCTCTGCATGACTGTTTCTAACACATTTGCCCCACTCAATTACTGTGATGACTTTCCCATGCATGAAATACTGTCAATGAGACTGTAAATACTTATAGATATATTCCATGTGTCTTTAACATTTGAAAACTTAGAGTGATTGTCTTAGCATCAAACCATTCATGACCAAACTTTCACTATCCAAGCTGAGACTTTAGATCAAGTAATACTTGACAATGAATCTTATACAACTTAAATAATGAATGAAGTCTAATCTTAGACAACCTTAATTGGGGTTTTGAAGTCTAATCTTAATAACTATTTTAGTATTTCTTTTAAATGCTATTTATCTAGTGGTTTACATAACTTGTCTATATTTATAAGTCAGACAACTTGTAAAATGTATAATTGTTGACATGGGAATGAAATTGGATTGTTGTTGATGTTTGTTATTTTCATGGATAGGTATTGAAGCACTTGCATGGGCGATAAAGCTTGTTTGGATAGGACCTAGATACTTTTGAAAAGGCAGGCAAGGAATTTAGAGTTTGTTGCAACAAATTTGAACTCAACGAGGCCCTTTACAATGAATTCAGAGGTAATTCAAAACCCTCATTTCCGAAAGTAAGCTAATAGGAAACACATGAATATTCCATTCTCAGTAGGTAAACTTCAAATGAATGTAAGATATATCTCACAACAATGACTCATTATATCCTCTTCTTTCTTTTATGGTCTCTACTAAAAGTGACTACTATATATCAAAGAACAAATTAAGTAGATGAGGGAGACTATCAATAATCAAATGACACACCTATCAAGGATAATTGGTGAAGCACAAGAAACAACAAAAACTATTCAAATCCTTAGTAGTCTAGCTAAGGTAGAGGTTGCAATAATTCAAATTTAGAGTCACATCTCTACACTACAACAGGAAAAAGCATAGTGGGGAAAGTCATTAAATCACATCAAAGAAACATACAAGAATCTCTAGATGCCCCTGATAACATTGAGTAGAATGATCCGCCTCCTATCAAATGGGATGATGTGAATATGAATATGTTCTACAAGATGGCCGAGGATGGGACGCAAAATTTGTTGTCTCTGGTGAAGTGGTTGTTTTCTGAGGTAAATGAGCTCAATATTTAGATGAAAAATTGGCAGGATGTTTGTGTTGCTGTGCTCCGCGGTAATCAAAGGGAATGGGCTATAAAAGGAAAAGTTAAAATGATGAATTTTATGTTGGATAAGTTGGTTGTTGATGCGGATCACCTGCGGGTGTCTCATGAGGAGAGGGTTTCCTCTTTGGAAATGGTGGTCAATAAAATGTTAGAGGAAAGAGTTGCCAGTCTTGAGGAGAGAATTGGAAAGATGTCAGAGGATTTAAAAAATATGGTTAATATCAGCAATAACTCCCTAAATACCACAACTAGGGGTCTCTCTATTTTAAATGAGAAAGCCCTAAATTGGACGGGTAAACCTCTTGACTTGGGTGATTTGGAGAAAGTGATTGATGAGATCAATTGATCGAACCAGGTGGAGAAAGTTGAGGAGTCTGCTCTAGTGTTGGAGAAAGATGTGCAGGCTGGGCCGTGTCTTAGGACAAGGAGCAAGACTAAAAAGAGAGCTATTGTTTCTATGGATGAGCTTAAAGATGTTGTGGATATGCACGAGGAGGTCATTAAGGAGAATATGGCCTTGGTGAATGTCTTGGATAAAATGTTGTAGCTTCCGCTTTCCTTTTTGTTTGATCAGTAGGGTTGTTGATGTTTTTTGTTGTTGGTCTGTTGACGGGTTCCTTATGTTTTATCTTTAGTTAGCATTTTGGTTTCTTGGGCTATTGGTTTTAATTGCTTAGTTTCTCTTGAAGCTTTTCATCTTTGTAAAGGGTTTTTTGGTCCCTTAAAAACTTGTTTTTCCTTATAAAAAACATAGAAGAATCTCCTTCCTAATTGAGCATCATGTCTTGAGGAAAAGACATTGTTTTAAAAGGGGGGATGATGTTAGTAGGTCAAGGGTAGAAGAAAATCTTATTGCAGACTACCACAAACTATCCATAGAGAAAGAAGAAGACATTAGATGCAATTAGGAGTCACGCCCCTTAATGGGAAAGTACATATATAATGTAAATCATATGCAAAGAATACAGAGAGATGTAGGAGAGACAATGTAAGAGCAGAGACTAAGACCTAGCTTTTTGTATACAATTATAATATAATATAAAGAGATATAAGGGTTTACATATGTGTGTATAGTAGATGAATTAATGGTTCTTTTGTTGTTAACATAGTAGGTGTTATCTGTTCCTCTTAGTAGCTTACCACAAATGCTTTTAGATTCTATTCCTACTTTAAACCTATCATCACTCTAAACATTTATAAAATACCCTTTTGATCTCTCCCTACATCTTCAAACCCTCATCTCATTGGTATCAATTTATAAATCACATCATGCATAATTTTGTAATGAAAATAATTAATAATTACAAATTACAATACAATATCAATTATGATTTTATTTTTACATGTAAAAAAAATATTCTCTTCTTTCCAACATCAATCTACAATCCTCATTCTATGTTTTTCAAGTGCCATGCATATTTTCCATTTATAACACAAATATAATTGTATCTTTTTTAACTTCTTCAAAGATAAATTATAATAGCTCATTTCTAAGTAAAACCAAATAGAGTGAAATCCAATTACATTGAAAAGTATTTGTGAACTTACAAATCTATCAGCCATCTCATTAAGCAAAGGCATGCAGAGCAACATTAAAAATATATAACCATAAATGAGACAAAATCTACATATTTAATCTGGATGTGTACTTTAATTTCAAACAATCAAATTGACATAGGCAAAAGATAATACAACTAATCCAAACAAAAGAAATGTACAAAATGACTAGGGCAGATTGTGAGACCTCTCCCATTTCATTTTTTATTTTTTTGCCAATTCTCCACCTCCTTCTCCAACTTCTCATTTCATATGCATGCATATTACCTGAAAATAATTCAATGAAATTTCCATCTTATCAGAAAATGGGTCTTTGAAAAATATCTCAACAATGTATATAAACAATCACCAGAAACATGGTCTAGCTTGTCAAATAAAAAGTAAAAAATAAAAAACAAATAAAACCTTTTATAAACTGAAAATAAAACCTTGTCCCTTCATGTAGCGCAAGATTAATTTTCAGATTGCTTCATTTAGCATCACCAATAATCTCTATGAAATCGTTGTCCATGTTTATTGCATCTATCACTACAATTTCTCTTCCAACAAACTTGGAGACAAATTTTGTTGCATTATGACAATCAACACCCAATACTTGTTCGAGGGGTGTGTTTAACAAACTAATTGCAACTACCAAATTTCACTATGGGGGCAGAGAAATAATGAATTTTCCTTCTCTTCCACATCAATAAGTAAATGTGTTGAATCTGGAAAATGCCCTTCTGCCTTCATCCCCCAAGCCTATCTCTCCAACATTACATCCATCCCCTATGTCTATGGATGTGATCTATCTCCAACAAAAAATGAAAGTACCATTTTATAGCCTTTGGGCCAACTAAATCCATGTATCTTTTTAATTCCTCTATCTTTCATCAATCTCCTTAATAGTTGAACTTCACCCCACTTGCCCACTTCTGCATAGATGTTTGAGAGAAGAACATAAGTCACAACATTTTTAGGATCCAAATTGAAGAGCAACGTGGTTGTAATACTGCTAAGCCTATATTCATATGTAACCAACAGGCAACAAGAAAAAAAATCCACACAACCACCATAAAAATCCACACAACCACCATAGGTTTAACAGGCATCTTAATGATATAGTTTAGAGTGTCCTTGAGATAGCCATCACAGGAAAGAAGGTCAACCATGCACACATAATGATCAACTATAAGTGTAATGCAATACTACTTACTCATGTGATTGAAGTATGTACAGACCTCATCCACTAAACCTCCATGGTTGCATGCACAAAGAATACAAAAAAAGCTTGCAATGTTAGGATATGTTTTGGAGTGCTTCATTA
>VDFB02098148.1:84668-133930 GCA_007258455.2 Sequoia sempervirens | reverse complement strand
GGCCTTATCTTATTGGCTTGATCTTTGTCCCACATTGGTCCCTCTTCAACACTTAGCATCAAGAAAATCCTTAAATAGAGGCTTCATCTCTTATCAAACCCTCCACAATCTCTCCACAATCTTGCAAGGTCACTCTCTTCATTTGAGATTTGATCTTGTCCATTTCACTCCATCATCTCCATCATCTATAGCAATTTCATCATTTTAGCTATTAATCAAGGATTGGGAAAGGGTCACTAGCACATGTGACACCAATCCACTATAAGATGCTAGTTTGATCATTATAATGATGCCTCTATGTTTTGCTTGTTTCTTTGGTATCATTCTTGTGATTAGATGAATCTTATAGGGGATCTTTTGGTTTGCTTTGGTTTACTAACAATACTAATGGTTTTTGTTTTTGATCCAATGCAGATATAGGGTCCTACACTGACCAACTGGTAAAGGAGAGAGTGGTGGAAATATTGGGTTGCCAGGAAGTTTCCCTACCTAATGCATGCCTCAAGGGTTACCTTTGATTTCCAAGAAGTTGGAAAATAACTATTGGAATCAACTGATTGAGAGAGTTCAAAAAAAGTTGGATGGATGGAAGCGGAAGTTGCTTAGCTTGGCTGGGAAGATCCAATTGCTAAAAGCCTCCTTACAAAATATTCCAATTTACTACTTGTCTATCTTCAAAATTCCTACCATTATAAGGGAAAAAATTGAACAGATTCAGAGAAGATTCATGTGGTCTGGAATTGAAGAAAAAAATAGATTGTCTTTGGTTAGTTGGGAAAAAGTGCGCACTCCAAAAAGGGTTGGTGGTTTGGGGATAAGGAGAATCAATTTGCTTAATAAATCCCTAACTGCTAAAGTTGGTTGGAATCTCCTGGAAGGGTCAAAAGATTGGGTGAAGATTTTCCAAGCCAAGTATCTGAAGAATAGGAACCTTGGCTGTTTTCTCTCTATGATTGACCTACCTAGTGGTTCTGTTTTATGGAATCACCTAGTTAAAATTAAAAATATGCTAAACTTGGGGGTTAGAAAGATAATTGGAAATGGTAAAAATACTGACTTTTGGAAGGACCCATGGATTGAGACTTCTGCTTTGGCCTCAACTGATGGTTTAAATCCTCTCAAACAAAGCTTAACCAGGATATGTGGCAAAAAGGTTTTAGACTATGTCAATTGGGAGTTGGATGAACCTAATTGGAAGGAGTTCAATATGCTATTAAGGAGGGCTAATTTAAGAGGTCAAAGATAGATAAATTGGGATCCAACCTTGTTAAGGCTTCACAATCTAATTGGGGAGGCGAAGTGGTTTTATAGTGAAAGGGAAGATGAATGGGTTTGAAAGGGTAACTCTTTAGGTTGTTTCTCTGTAAAACAAACATATGAGGAATTGGTTAAGCCCTTGTTATGCATCAAAGATCATCACTGGGAAAAAGTGTGGCTTAAGAACTTGGTTACAAAAATTAACTATTTCTGGTGGGCTGCCTCACACGGTAAAATTCTTACCATTGGAAACCTGGTTAGAAGGGGGTTCCAGTTGGTTAATAGATGCTCCCTCTGCAAGCAAGATGAAGAGTCAATGATGAACATCTTTTTCCACTACCAGTTCTCAAGAGAGGTTTGGTCCTTCTTCTTGCTATTGTTGTTCACTGACTGGGTGTTTCCTCACTATATGAAGTTGTTGATAGAAAGCTGGTCAAATTGCCCCTTTTCCCATAAAGTAATTGTTGATCTCTAGAACTAGGTTCCCCCCTTTGTTACCAATGAATATGGAAGGAAAGGAATAACATGATCTTTAGGGAAGTGGAGAGAAGTAGCCAAGAGGTTTACATGATAATAAAAACTCAAATTAAGGAAATATGGAGGTTGGAAGATACAATGTCTCCAAAGTTTGGCCAAATTACAAAGAGATGAGAATAAAGCAGATATGGGGTATAAGCAAGAATCTTACTAACCTAAATTGGACCAAGATGTTAACCAAAATGTCTACTATGTGGACCCCTCCTCAAAAAGATTGCATTAAGTGTAACTTTGATGGGTGCTCCAAAGTCAACCTAGGTATAGCAGGAGCGAGGGGACTTCTTAGAAACCACAAAGGGGAGTGCATTGTGAAATTTGGTCTTAACTTGGGTGTTTGTTCCAATAACAAAGCTAAGGCTATGACTGTTTTAGGGAGCTTAAAGACTCTTAAGGATTTTTTATTTAAAAATGTAATTCTAGAAGGAGATTTTAAGTTAATTGTGGATATTCTGAATGGAGTGGCTACACCCCACTGGGAGCTAAAAAATATAATTGGAAAGCGTATGTCCCTTAAGAGCTATTTTACCAACTACAAAGTGCAACATGTTTATGAAGAGGGGAATAAGTCTGCCGATTGTGCTGCCAATGAGGTGCTGAGGTGTATGGGGTGGACCCTTTGGCTTAATAATAACTTGCCACGGTCTTTAAGGGACATGATTTTAAATGAAAAATTTGAATATGATTATAATTTACAAAGATGAAGTGTGGAAGTGGCAAGGGATGTATAGGAGGCCATGTGTTCTTAAAGGATTTTAGTTTAATGATGATAATTGTGGTACGGTGATGAGCTTGCTGATATTCATTGAATGTAAAATTAATTATTATTCCCTTCCCGAGGTGATCAAGGATCATATGGAGATTTTCAGGTTGTGAGGGGATGTCAAATCCAAATGTGCCGAAATATCTAATGTCAGCTCTTCCCATTGTTGTGAAGATTTGCAAGGTATGATTATTAATGTGATGTTAATTCCTTGCAATAATAATTATGAAATTGTGGCTCTAGGTATTGTGTCGTTGGCTTCCCCTTAAAGAAAGTTTTTGACTCTCCATTTTCTATGGGATCACTTTGAAACTTTGAGTGAAAGAGTTTTCTACAAGACTAGTAGAGAGCCGAAGAGGTGGGTGGTTATGAGGAATAGCTCACAACAGTCAAAATATTTATAGAGTGCTAAGATGGGTGGGCCTTGGAAGCACACAAAACCTCCAAATTGCCAGGTGCTCAAGCAGAATATAGACTTGTGGAGACTATTTGATAATGTGGACATGGCTCCTTTCTTCGAGTCAATGAAGGGCTACAATGAGAGCTTTATTGCGAAGTTCACAAATTCATGGAGGAAGGGAAATGTGACTATCAGGGCTATCAAGTTTGAAGTGATGACGAGGTTTATAGTGGAAGCTATTGGTTTACAGAACCAAGGAATAAAGGTGGCAAAGAAAAGTGGGGATGACTACTAGAAGTTTGTGGAAAAATTCCTACATGAAGGGGAGAATCTCAAATGCTTCCAAAATGGGTATGCTAGGTTAGAGCTTTTGCCTCCCTACGCCTTGGTTAGTTTGTTTGTCATGAGGTATTTTATGTTGGAAGGTAGATACATGTTTGTACATGCATATCATTTCCCTTTGCTAAATCACATTAGGCATGGTGAAAGAGTTAATTTTCCCTTCTACTTATTGTCTTCCCTTCAATAAACATTGAGAAAGGCACTAGCCATCCCCTACATCTAGGATTGATGCTTACTTTGTATAAGAATTCCCTTGTGATAAACCCTCTCGGTAACCCTCTTGTTGCTCGAAATGACAATCAAAACTGTAATGATGAAGATAATAAGGAACCCCCCATGGTTGCTAACCTTACTAAGGAACCTATTCCTCGCCCACCTGCTATTGTTGTGGCTAGAAGGGTGTTAGTTCCTGCCAATAGCCCTTCCCTTGTTGCTAAAGTTTTGAACCCTTCAACGCATGTGAATTAGAAAACTGCTGGCAAAGGATCCTTTGAGTTCGAGCTTGTGAAAGTCACTCCAGAGAAGAGGAAACACTCTCCTCTTCTCTTGGAATTACCTAAGCCTAAGAAGCTTAAAAAAGACCCCAATCCTAAAAAATAAGTAATTAATATTAGTGAAGAGGGCATGCAAAAAGAGGATTTGATTGAAAACAAGCAGGGGCAAGGTGGCAGAGGAAGTGGTGGTAATAGGTTAGCTCGCCTGGCTAAGGTTGCTTCTAAGGATAGGAAAGGTAAACAAAAAATCACTGTGTACGAAGAGGAAGACTTGGATATTGAAGAATTTGAAGCCCAAATTGATGAAGATTTCAATGAGATGGATTTTGAGGATTCAACTTATGATATGGGGGAAGAGGAATTAGAAGAAGAAAAGGATGATGAGGAGGAGGAGAAAACTGAGACGGAGGATCCAAAGAATGAGAATCTGACTGCTTCAGATGTTGGGAATACCGACAATGAGATTAATTCTGATGGTTCTAGCTTGGATTTTATGAAAAGCAGACTAACTTATTTGTAGGTATAGGTGAATGACTTGGAGAAAGCCTTGGTTACACTAATGAAGGTGACTAATAGGCTGAAGGAAGAGCAATGATTGGTACAGTTTCTGGACAAAAAAAATCACTAAAAAGCTAAAAAAATTGGGGAAGTCTAATGAGCTAAAGGTGTTGGATGATTCAAAGGGACATGATTGGAGGGAATATATCTCCCTCATTGGTGAATATGGGGACCTGTTGAGAAAATCCAAGTAATGGATTTCTATTTTACTGTTGTTTTATGTCTGCTCTCATCTTTTTGTCTTTTTTCTTCTAGATTCTGGACTGCTATTTTATTATAGCATTGTTATGGTTTAGGACTACTTGGTATATGGTGGATTTGATCAATGGCCTAAGTAGCCTTAAGTATTCTAGCAGAAACTTTTTGTTTTTGATTAATTATGGTTGGTGTATGGTTATGGTTATGAATTATGGCCCGTGTGCCACCTTGGATGTTGTTTTTTGATGTTGGCTAGTGGTGTTGTTTCCCACCTTGCTTCTTTTTCTTTTTGTTCATGTGTCTGTAACCATGGGATCAAGGCCCTTGCTTATCTAATAAAAAACAAGTATTTCTCATTAATTTTCAAAAGCATGAAATAGATGAGAATTTTTTGACTAAATTCATTATAGTCCTCCCATGTGGCACTATCCTTTGTATACTGGTCCCATTGGACCTTGCATTGAGTGACCTCTCTGCTATTCAGGTGGAGCCTATGTGTTTCGAGCACTCTAAGAGGCTCAACCGATACAACCCTTGGGTCCTGTAGCTTGTATTCCAATCAAGTACATGATTAACACATGGTATATAATTTTTAAGATAAGAAACATGAAAAACATTGTGCATGCTGGTAAGAGCTAGTGGTAGAGAAATCCTGTAAGCAACTAGGTTGATCTCTTCAAGAACTTTGAAAGTACCCACCAATCTAGGATCTAGTTTGGATGAATTTCTAAAGTTGATGGAACTCTTTTGAGGTTTGACTATTAAAAGCACTTTTTCTCCTACTGAGAAATGTCTTGGTATAGGTTTAACATCAACATAACTTTTTTTCCTACCATTCACCTCTGATATTCTCTTTTTGATCAACTTGATCTACCCTTCCATTTCTGATAACATTTCTAGACCGAGGCTAATCCTATCTTCTAGCTTATCCCAACTTATAGGAATTCAACATTTTCATCCATATTCAAATGGAGCCATATTTGTCATAGAATGATAGGAATTATTATAAAAAAATTATACAAGGGGTAGATAATCTTCCCACTTCTATTACTGATCCATGCAATTTGCATTTTCAACAAATCCTCCAAAACTTGATTTACCCTTTCCATATGACCATATATCTTAGGGTGATAAGTTGAACTTATATTCAATTGTGTTCTAAGTGAGGAAAATAAGGTTTTCATGCATGTATCCCTATATGAGATGATATTCTTAGGAACTCTATGCAACCTCAACACTTCCTGAACAAACTTGCGAGCTATGACTGGTGCTCCATCTATCAAAATCCTTGGTATGAAGGGGGATACTTTGGTGAGTATATCCACCACTACCAAAATAAAATTGTGATTATTTCTAGACATAGTGAGACCTTGTACAAAATCCATACTGAGGATCTACCACTTCCACTCTGGAACCTCATGGGGATATAGGAGTTCTTCTGGGTGATGATGCTTTTCTTTCACCCTTTGGAATTCTAGACATATCGCTTCAAAACTTGCAACGTCCCTCTTCATTACTTTCCATAAATACAATGGTTTCACATCTAATCGAAGTTTTTTCACTCTTGGATGTCTTGAATATGGTGCAAAATAAAATTCTTTCCACACAATATTCCTTCACTTCTTAGAGTTTAGAACATACATTCTTCCTCTAAACCTTAACAACCATTTGGTTCAAAATAAAATGCATCATACCTCAAACCTAGAGGGTTATTTATGAGAGCTTGCTTAACTTGCTCATAGTATTCATCTCCCTTGGACTTTTGCAACACCCAATTCTTGAAATCTAATTGAATAAAGATCATCGAGGAGATGTACCTCCTTCGACTTAGGGAATTTGTTACTCGATTTTCCTTGCCCTTAATGTAACTGATCTCAAAATCATAATCAAATATCAGTTCTAACCATCTCCTTTGATGAGCATTAAGATGTGGTTGGGTGAGCAAATATTTAAGACCTTGATGGTTTGACCTTAACTCAAAAGGTTTATCTAGTAAATAATGTTGTCACATTTGCAATGCATGCACACATGTTGCCAACTCGAGATCATGAGGAGCATAATTTTGCTCATATGTCTTTAGCTTCCTAGACTAATAGGCGATAACTCACCCTTCTTGCATAATTGTACCAACTAATCCTTCTCCCGAGGCATCAGTGATAACCACAAAATGGCCTTCTAGATTAGGAACTTTTAGTATTGGTGTTGTGGTTAGCTTCCCTTTCAGTTCATCAAATGCCTCCTAGCATTTTTCTAACCAATCAAATCTTTGTCTTTCCTCTGTAGAAAAGTAATGGAATAGGAAATCCTTGAAAATTTAGCCACAAACCTTTTATAATAACCTACCAAACCCATGAAACTATAAACATCATGCACATTTTTCAATGTAGGCCACTCTAAAATGGCTTTAATCTTTGTTGGATCTACTGCAATTCCCTTAGCTAAGATTACATGACCAAGTAGTGTAATTTGTTTTGAAAGAAAGTACATTTTGAGATATTACCAAATTTTTCTCTCTCAGACATTGAAGAATGATCTACAAATGCTGGATATGTTCTTCCTCATTCTTAGAATATATAAGAATGTCATCC
The DNA here is from genome assembly GCA_007258455.2 of Sequoia sempervirens. Classification (NCBI taxonomy): domain Eukaryota; kingdom Viridiplantae; phylum Streptophyta; class Pinopsida; order Cupressales; family Cupressaceae; genus Sequoia; species Sequoia sempervirens. The sequence continues at coordinate 126,796 of VDFB02098148.1, read as the reverse complement.
AAAAATACTAGAACAAACTTATCCAATAAATATTTAAATACACTGTTCATCAAAATCATGAATGTTGTAGGGGAATTCGTTAGTCCAAAAGGTAAGACTGTGAATTCATAGTGCTCATACCTTTTTTTAAAGGTTCTTTTATGAATATATTCATCCTTAAGCCTTAACTGATGGTATCCAGATCGTTGATTGATCTTTAAAAATACAACTGCCCCATGCATTTGATTGAAGAGACCATCAATATGTAGTAAAGAATACTTGTTATTTATCATTGCTTTGGTAAGAAAATGATATTTTATACATAAGTGCAGTGTATCATCCTTCTTTTTAACAAATATTATTGGAACTACCTAGGGTGAAACACTGGGTTTGAACAATTCTTTAGGTAACAACTCCTGCAACTGAGCCTCATCTCCATCAATTTTGTTGTGGTCATTCGATATGGAGCTTTGGATATTGGTTCTAATCCTGGAGTGATATCTACGAAGAAATCAAGAGCTCTCTTGGGACGTAATCTAGGTAATTCATCTGGAAATACATCCTCAAAATATCGTAGAAAAGGATACTTCTCCATATCATATTTTTCTTGATCCACAAATTCTTCTTCCATCCCTTGGAGTTTCTGAGACTCATAGTGCATTAAGTCATCTTGAAAGATAAATTCTTTGTAATAATCCATTTTCTCCATTTTGACTGCAAAGAGTTGACACCCTTTTTGCTTGGCCCTCTTCAATTGTATGAAATATATTTTCCTTAGCTTGACTTCTTTAAGAGTTACTTGTAGGAAAATTTGTTCCCAAGGCCATTTAGACACTCTACTATTTTTGTAAAATAGTCTACCTTAGCCCTATGCCTCCATAACCAGTTAATTCATATGATAAATCATAGGAACCCAAGGGTTATACAAACATGTTCACTTCAGTCAAAAAACTTGAAAGTTTAACCGTGGCTTCAATCAGACACTGCTCTACTTGAGCTCTTGTTTGGTTAGCATACTCTACTAACAAGAGTTTTGCAATGTAACCAATTTTTCTAGAAAATTTATCTAATATTTTTGTTGAAATGAAACTTTTAGTTGCACTAGTGTCTATTAAAATTGAAATTAGGACACCAAACAAAGTACCTGGAGTTTCAATTGGAGTAATTTGGTACTTCACCTATCAATTATCCAATGCTGCATGTATCCTCTGCTAAAAGAATTCCTATTTTGTTGGTAAGGTATTACCATGAGGTTATGATCCTTGTGTCTTATTAGGAAACTAATTTGCATAGTGGTCACCTCCACATGTGAAACATCCTCCTAGAGGTCCTCACCTTTCAAAAGGCTTCCCTAAGTTGTCACCATTATTCCTAGAGTTGTTATTATTCTTTTTGTCACCCTTGGATTCATTTGGATTATTACGAATCCCTTATCACCTTTATTTTTAAATTCATTCTTCTTCTTGAATGAAGATTGTGACCAATTGAACTTTTTATGGTTCTTTTCCCAATAAGAAGATATGGATTTCAACTTTTGTTCTTGTTTTATGGTCTTCTCATACACTTGGTCCATTATTGTGCAAACATGAACATCTACTTCGCCTCCAATTTGGGCATTCAACTTCAAAATAAACTTCCTTATTTAGAACCTCTCATCCTTTTAATATTGGGGCACATACTTTAGGAGACAAGTAAAATTATCCTAGTACTCAATTACTGACGAGTCACCTTGCCTCAGGTATTGGAAATTAGTGAGTTTTTTATCAAAGAATAGTTGTGGTAACCATCTTTTCCTAAAGATGATCATGAACTAATCCCATGTTAAGATCAATGAACTCAACCCTAATTCCATATTTTTGTTCTTCCACCATGTGGATGCTTCCCATGACAACTTATATGCTCCCCACATCACCTTTGTCACTTCATAATAGTTCATTATTTCAAAGTACTTTTCAATTTCCGTGAACCAAGCCTCTACTACATCTCTACTCTCCATTCCATCAAACTTAGGTGGCATAACCTTCTTCAAATCCCTAGATAATTCAAGGGTCAATTGTTTCCTTTTCTTGTTATTAGGTCTTCAATCAAAATTATTTTCTCCATTTCAACTCTGGTTGGTGAGTTCATGTCTATTTTCATCTTCACCTCTATGAAATGCTTCCTTTTTAGGTCTACTCTGCATTTGACCTCTTGCTCTAAAGTGCCAATTCTATCTTTGGTTTCATTTAGCATTGCTAGGATTTGATCCAATTTTGCATCGGGGTTGCCAAAAGATTGTCCTATCTCCTAGCTACGTCACTTGAAGTATTCATTTTATGCATATAATTAGTTCCTCTAATTTAGAATTTGTATTGTAACAATATCCAATATTCATTCATTTAACTTAATCAAATGGAGAGAGAGATTTTAGTATTTCTCCAAAAATTTATTATAATATCAATGGATTTACTTAGTATCCTTGTTTAATATAAAAACTTTGAATCTTTGTGACTATAGGTCACTATCAGAAAGAGGGATTTCCTCGGGTTCTTCCTCACCCTCAGAATCATCTAAAACAAAATTGGAGTGTGGATGTACTTGCAAGTACTCATTCATAACCTCCTTTTCTATCTTAGGGGCATTCCTACCACAACCAAAAGGAATATCTCTATGCATAGATGGTTTAACTGGTTCAACCAAAGGGATAGGTACAATGGGCTTCTTAGCTACTTTCTTCCACTACTTCCTTTTCATCTTGATTTTCTTGAGTGCATCAGCTAAGGTTTAAGAGTCAACCATCTAAGAACCTCCCGTATAAATGATGTTCTCTAAGGTTTTGACCTTTGGGGATGACTTCTTCTTAGCCATTAAACAAAGACATTTTTTGGCTATTGACTTCCTAGCAATTTTCTTTGTTATTACGATTCTAGCAAAAGAACATTCAAACATTAGCAACATATAATGTTTAAGGAAAAAAAAATTATAATGAGCTCATAGACTGTCCATGTGTTGAATCTAGTAGCTCTAATACCATATATAATATACTAAATTATACAACACAATAATTGCTTTTTTTTAACCTCTAAGTAAATAATTGCATATCCTTAAAAAACTGATGTATATATTTTTTTCTTTTCTATAATCATTTATTGTACATTTCATAATTGAAAGAATAAAATATTTCAAATTTGAAATAATATTACTTTTCAACTTGTAAAAGAAATACATCTTTTCAATTTTAATTTCATACATAAATAACAATCAAGTAATCAACTTTATAGTTTACAATTCAGTTTCAAGGTCAAGTCTTCCATACTGGATAAATCTTTTGTTTCACAAGTCTCAGTGTTGTCATCTACAAGAGGGAGAGCATCACCCGAGTGCTTTACCTACAACCACAGATTGGCGGTCCCCACACACCTTCCAACTAGAAGTGGCCCTACCATTCAACAATGAGTATAGACTAAGGAACCCCTGGTATGCCATCTGAGTCTCTAGTGTTGTGTCTTACATAACCAATTCAATCATACAACTATAGACTTCTCTAACTAAGTATGACACTACTGACTGGTTATGCAATTTTGGATGATAGTGAACCAACTAGTGCAAGTAGAGACTTTTGCACTACTTTGGCCAAAGTTTTGAAAATATTTCAACGACTTCCTTAAAAAGTGGAGTCGTATGTTCATGCACCTCTAACTTGACTTGGAAACCTTTAATGACCTACAGTTTAACTCAATTGACCATTTGACCAACTGGTTTGACTTTTCAAAAGATTCTCATTCATTATATGGTGACTCACTAAGTCGGTAGACGACTAGGTTGGTTAAGTATTATGACTTTGAACACCCATGTTACGTTCTTGTAACATCTTGGATCTTGGAAATTATCATTTGTTCAAGTCCTTACTTTGAATTGTGAGTGTAACTACTCTCCTATTTTATGCACCTCTAGTTAATCATGATTACAAAATGTCATTGACTTGACCTACCTGGTCTCATTCTAAGAATATTGACAATATTTCAAATAAGTACAACAATAATATAATAAACTTATATAGAAGATTACTTCTTCATATTAAAGTTTCATATTTTCACTGTTAACACTTATGGTTCTTTTCATAAGAACACCATATTAAATTTGGTTATTCACAATAATAATATCGTTTAAATTTACACAAAGTATATCTAGACATTCAATTATTGAAGTTTTCATCATTAAATTTTCCTATTAGACTGTCCAAACATGAACAACTCAATCGAGAAAGTAACTATCCAATCTCAAAAATTTCTCAATCATTTATCCAAATTATTCTTTGTAAATTCATGGGTAAAAATCTATGTATATATGTATATATATCCATTTATTTATTTCTCGTATGAACTTATATATATACAAATATGTATATCAACAAGTGCTTAACCAAACTGGGAAAACAGTCTCCATCTGAGAAAATAATTTAAATTCTTTTAAATCGTAAGGAAAATAAATACTTTTCCATTTCACTGTCTTTAATAGATTAAAATAGTGATTATCTAAAACTTAGACATTTCTGAAATGTCATAATCTTTTTCCTCTTACATATTTGGAACCATTCCTCAAAATAATATAAAACTATCTCTTTTAAAACTAAAGAAATAATAGAAAGAAGCTAAGAAAGCATGCTTATGAAAAAATCTGTGATTCTACACTTAAAAATGTCTTCCAAGGCCTATTTGTAGAGCTCAATCTATTATTTTTCACAGGCTATGGATGAATCTTAGCATATGGAAAGATTGATATACAATTGAAAATCTATCGCTTCCTGTAAATGATTTATAGTAAATTGTATACTCCAATCTCTATCACTACTTTTCTTTTTATTTCCCAAGGATAATCAAAAAATTCTAAAAGAAAGAAAATAATGGCCAGAGAAAATTGTTTGCTTCCCTCTTTCAAAACTGTCAGTGCATATATCAATCTCTCAAAGAATAATACTCTTTCTGCAACAAATGTACGACCTCTTTTGCAAAAAAATTTTACTCAAAAATGTAAACTCGTCCTCTCACCAAATGAATTTTATTTGAGAATGATTCTTTTTATCTAGAAACTACAGTTCCTACTCTTATTCCCCACGATGCCATGAATGCTAAAAATAGAAAACAGTACTCCGATAACATGGCTCGATCCAACAGTCTTATTGCCACAGTTTGAAAAGAAAATAATGGTATTAAAAAGCAGTTTGGAAAAATAGTTTTAAAAGGATATTTCTATCGCCCCTCTTTACATTGAAATGACATCTATTAATGTAGCCATCATCGCCACTTTTGTGGCTTTAACAGTGAGAGTTTTATATGAAAACAATAAAGTTATAAACCCCATATTGCCATGGCTTTGAAGCTATTTAAAGAAATTTAATACTTAGCTTGAACTGCCACTATAGTGGCTGCTATAATATGGGAGAAGTGGTGCTTCAACTGGAATTTTAACTGCCACATTAATATATATGGCTTTTATGCCATTCATTGCCTTCTAAATTTTTGCAAGAATATTGGTTGTTTTCTCCTCTATTTTCCTTTCCATCCTCTTGATTTCTTCGAAGTCCTTCCCCATTGGGGTATTTACCTTTTGTTTGGTCCAGAATTCTTTTTCTTGTAATTGAGATAATCTTAAATTCTTTCTTCATGAGTAAGGGTTACTCCAGCTTTCTCCAAGGCTTGTTTTCTTATATTTTCTTCCTCCACTATAACTTCTTGTCACTTAGCACCATATTTTCTTCCTCCACTATAACTTCTTGTCACTTAGCACCACGTGAGTCTGGAAGGCCCACCGAGAGTTGATTAAGAATGTCACCTAGACTTACATCAAAGGCCGTCATATGCATCACTATTAACTTTTCAATTGTAGCTTTATTAGCAAGAGGCACCTCATCATACAGTAGTGTTGTTTCCTTTAGTGCACCATGCTCTACAATTATATTGAAAGTAGAGTTGAGTTGTAAAGGATCATGTTCAAATGTCTGTGGAGGGGCCTTCTTAGGTTTCTTCTCTATTCCCTTTCCTTTTTCCTTAATTTTATATGATTAGGTTCTTCTTCTCCTAGCGTAGATTTCTTCACTCTTCTTTGAAAATGAAAGCTTCCTTTTCCCTTTCTTCTTCCTGTTCACTTTCTACATCCACCAAATTGATTTTCTCTCTTTTTGCGCTGGTCCATTCTTGAGAGAATTTTGATTTCCTTTTGCGAACCAATTGTGCTTCTTCCTTTTCCCCTTCTTCTTCTTCTAAACTGATATACTTATCTCGTTTTACTCTTTTTTTCTTTCCTCTCTTTGGAGATTTTTGTTGCATAGGGATGCTAGATGTGTCTATCTTCTTATATCCACTTTTTTTTCTTTTTTTTTGAAGGAATTTGAAGCAGCAAGTGTGGAGGCTGAGGTTCTATTTGACCTTCTTGTTCTCAGTGTAGTTTACAGAAGAGCAAATGTGCCTTTAGAATTTCCCATAGGGCCCATATGAGTACCACTCCCTTTCCAACTCAACTTTCATCTGTCCAACCTTTCCTTTAATATCCTTCTTTTTCTTTTCTAGGTTCTCTTCCACACTTATGTTGATCAATTTGTTTATTATCTCTTCATATGCACCAAACCTATCAACTATTGTATCTCTAGACTTGCTCAATACAAGCTCTGCAAGGACAATCCAATTAGATTTGGCTACCTCATTAGGTAGCTCTAGAACCCAAACAGTTTTGGGTTCAACCACTTCCATAATGCAGTTATCTCTGCTTACCATGAAAGTGATATCATTTTTATATTTTTCCACGACCTTGGATGGAATTATTTCTGTCTTGCATTTTAGCTTGGAATTGTTTTGAAGAAACCCCAAAATGTTTCATTACATTATCTTGATTACCAAGCCTTCTGATGTGATCACTTATTTATATTTCCACTAGAATATCTTCTCTCCACACAATATTCTTCATACCAGGCAACTCTTTCAGGAAATGGAACATAAGACAAATAATAAGAGTGCCATACTGAAAATTGTACCTCTTGTTCTTGGTTCTTATCAAATTCTCCAATATTTTTTGTCACAATAACTCATAGAGGTCAAAGTATTTTCCCTCTTGAACACTATTTGATGGTCAAAGTCTTTTCCCTCTTTCACTATTTGATAAGCAGTGTGCATTGTGGTGGCAGTGGTTGAACCCTCTCTATTTGTGTAGAATATCTTGTAGGATCATTGTGGAATATTTGATTATTGGATCTGTGATATAGTCCACTGTTAGGGCATGCTTGTCAATTTTAGCTCGTGTTAGCTTCATAACCTCTTCATTCTTTACCACCTTCATTGTTAGGATAGGTCATGTGGAGCTCAAGCCAGTAACAATCCTTATTGCTTATTTGTTTATCATATGTGGCATGTCCAACCATATTAATTTATCTTGTATTCTACTCAAAACAATCTTCACCCATTCATCTTCAAAGCAAACATTTGGGAAATTGGTCCATACATCTAATTTATTATTCACTAGATTCACATATTCCAATTTTATATTGAAATCATCACCAGTCAATTCCTTTTCTATGAGATCCCAAAGCTTCAAATGTTTGTGTTTATTCATTTTGTGAGTGAATATATATACACACATCCTCTGTGTGAAGAAAATTGATGGGAACCCTAGAATTTTTTTACCATATTTATCCCTCTCCATAGATTTGTGAGGGTTCTTAAATTTAGGCTTTGGCCTCTCAACCACATCAAAAAACTAAGTAAACATTATGGACTTCTCTAAAATAGGGTTTGGAAGATATTGAAAATCCCTATGAATGTTGTTGTTAGGGTTTTTCACTTTGGAACCCTTCAAATCACCTTAAATCGCCTTATCTCTACTCTCCTTTAATTGCTCAAAAAAAATGCCTTTAGAATATGCAAAATGAAATATAAACACTTTACTAGTGACCTAAAATGTGCATTAAATGCAATAGTAAAAAATTAGGTCAAAATACTATCAAGCTTTCTCTATATCATCACAGACACTTCTAAACATTCCACAAATCTTTGCACCAAGAGATTCCTTGGTGGAATTTTCATCAATGGATCAAGCTTATCAACCAACTCATGCATCAATATGTTGAAGATGTCAGCACCTCAACTACAGTAGGGGTCTAGAAGGTTTTGTTAAAACTCCCCTTGAGCCAATGATTTCTATCAAGCTTTCAAAGGAAACATCTGCACCAAAATTTGGCACAAATTCATTCTTCATATATTTCTCTTATTTTTTCATCCAGATCTCGTTCATGTCTTCTTCTTTTATTCAATTGGATCAATTTTCTTTTGTGAAATAGAGGGTTTCACATTATTTTCTCTGCAAAACTTAGCTATGTGTCATGATTTATTCAATTTATTGCATGCATAACATTGATAGGAAAATGATTGATAATTCTAATTCATCCTACTTCTACATTCTATAGCTCTATGCCCAAATTTATTATAAAAATAACGACTTTTAAAAGATGGATAGCTTTGTGTAGCTAGTTGTTTGAGATGAGCTCTCTTGAAATATTTCTTTTGGTTCAAGACATGTTTGATATTGATCTTCTTATCTCCAGTCTCCCTTTGTTCATTATTCTTCTTCTCAACATTTTTTGGAGTTTGATTCTCCTTTGAGCTTTCTCCTTTTGCAAACCCTAATCCTTCTTGTTCTTTAAGAGTTTTTTGACAAGCAAGCATATCATCAAGCAAGGTGGAGCTCTTCTTGAATTTATCTTCTCGACTAGATTTAATTTCTCTAGATATTTCCTTAGAGACACAATCTCTTCTTCAAGATTTGAGCATTTTGCAAATTTGTATTTCAACTTATCATTCAAGCAGTCTTCAACTCTATTTCCTTCTTCAACCTGCACTTTTAGATTAGTGATTGTCTCATTTGATTATTTGAGTTGCTCATTTGTTTCCTTGAATTGATACTTAACTTTCTTGACTTGATTGGACCTCAACTTCTTGATACAATCATCTGCTTCCTTAAGATATTCTTTCAGATATTTATTCTTACATTCTACTTTATCCAAGTTAACAAGAGAAGATCTGATTTCTCCTTTCATACCAACTTCACAGTCTTCTTTAGTAAATCCTCCCATTATAATTTCTTTTAAATGGATAAGATACTTCGTAGTTGCCATGTGTTCAATCTCCAAGATCTACCTTAGCTGTTAGGAAAATTGGAGGAACCTTTCTCTAATACCAATTGTTGAACACCTGAAATAATAAAAGAGGGGTGAATCATTATTCCCTAAAATTCAATAACTTAAAAATGCACTACAAAGAATCTCATTAAATTTGCAAAAATGGAAAGAAACAAATAAAGCATACACCACAAAAATCAACACATGAACACCATATTTTACATGGAAAACCCTTGAAAGGGAAAAACCATGGTGAGGATTAACTCACTATATATCATAACCAGTTACAATAGATCACAGTTTAAAGGAATTGTTGTCTAAAGAATCACTATCCAAAAATAGGAGGGCTCACTACCCAAGGAAGATCACTTCTTCCAGAATTACAAATGTACATACAAAAATGGCTCACTGCTAGAGGTTGAACTATTTACAATGCATCTATTATATGTTGAAGACATAGTTCCTTGTTCTAATCAAAAAAAAACTTTACACACTTCATCCTTTGTTGTCACTCTTATTCACATGCACAATATCTACATCACCTTCCTTGATATCACATTATACTCTTCTCTACATATATATCTTCCTCGATCAATCATACCATCAATTAGGTCAGCCTATTTGGATGAAACATATGACCACAAAACCTATCGGCTCAAAACTCCAACACACATGCCTTCCAGAAGTATCCAAAGCATATTTTTCACCAAATAGGTCAACATGACCTATAAATACTCCTATGAATCCACTCCATACACAATTCAATCCTACACAACCCCAAAACCCTTAGGTCGACACTACACAACAAAATTTGTAAAGCAACAACTAAATGAACCAACTGTTTATCCAAAACTTGACACACAAACCACCAAACCACTAGAAACTTGGAATACACACACATCTGACATCTCCAAACACTTCCTAAAATCACCACCACTGCAGTACAACCTCTGACCAATTGTTCAAACTTACTACATTGAAAGTAACTTTGGGACTTAGTCAATTTTCCAAAAAAACACTTGGTCTTCTTTGGACTATATACATATTAATACACCATCAGTTCTACAATGTGTTGACATCAATGACAACACCATACACCATCATGCTTATGTTGCCAATATAAATTAGGATTGACTTGTACTCCACTTTTTGTATGTTGAGCCAGGGCTACATGTATAAAATATACAAGACATTAGAATGTATTATTTATATAACCTAGATGGGTCATATATATAAAATTTTATTAAAAAAAATGTAACTAGAATTAAATAATATTTGTAAAATGATTAGTCTTATTCAAGTGCATGTATAAGGTGGATGAAAAATTTGGGGCCAACAAACCATGTCTAAATTATAAATTTAGTATTATATTAATTAGCTACATATGCAAACTAATAATCCTAATTATTTTTTTCACATGTAGTAATTTAGGTGACATGTTATTAAGCCAAGAAATTGGAAACCAGTCTCATCTATAGATCGAACACTTCAAATCCAAACACTGCCATGTGAAAGTAGAGTTCAAAAGATTTTGTACGTGATTTAGGTAGATATGACAAGAAAAGTGCATCATAATATTTCTTTGTCTTCGTTCACATGTATGATTAGATTGTGACCTATAAAGAGGATTTTGTATCTAGTCATATTCTAGTAGATTAACTTGAAGCTTAATAAAAATTAATAATTCTCACAAGACTAATATATTCATGTATAAATAATGTTCATAAGATTTTTTTTATTAAGATTGAAGTGTATGCACTCTTACTTGGTGGATGGAAACTTTGGGGCCACCAAACCATATCTAACTTGTAAAGTTGATATTGCAATAATTAGCCACATATGCTAAAGTGATGATGCTAATTACGTTTAACATTGTAATCTAAGTGACATGTGGTATTCAACCAAAAAATTGGAAACTAGTCCTATAAATTTATATCAGCCACTTCAAATCCAAATGTACTATCATGTGAAAATATAGTTCAATCTAGATTTTGTAGGTGATTTAGGTAGATCTATGACAATAAAAGTGTATGAATATATTTGTCTTGGTTCACATGTTTAGATTGTACATCTATAAAGAGGATTTTGGAGAGCCATGTATTAGTAGATTAAAGAAGGTTTAAAAAGATGATTTTTCTCATAATACTAATCTTCATATAAAGAATGTTCATAACATGAATGTTTTAAAGATGAATGTAAAATATATAGGAATATATGTAGGACTTTTTAAATTTAGATGAATGTAGTTCACACATGTAGGAATCTAATTTAAGTATTAAAATTAAATCTAAAATTAGAAACAATGTTAAAACTCTAGAGTTGAAGAAGTAAGGAAAGAAATCTACAAACCCTAGAGAAGAACTAGTAAATTTAATGTGGAGAATTTATTTGAAATCTATGTAGAATTTGAAATTTATATGAATCTAAAACATGTAGGAATCATTTTTTTTATTGAATTAAATATGAAATATAAAATTATATATATTCAAGCCCTAGAGTTGAAGAAATAGGGGTAAATACAAATCTAATATTTTAAAAACATTTTTATAAAAATTAAAAAATCAAATATACCTTGTCTTTGTGAGATAAATCTTTGAGTCCTTTCTTCATATCATTCTTAATCCAAGTTTTCTACTAAATATTTCCTCATAGTTTTGCTTTTCCTTGTCCTCTTATCTCTTGTTTTCTCATTTGCAAAATATTTCTCCAAGATTCCTTTGTCAAATATTTTCTCCTTCTAAAAGCTAAAATTTAAAACAATTTTTACAAATTTTCTTCAAAAATTCACTTGCAAAAAATAAAAAAATTTAGAAATATCTTTTTTTTTTTATTTGTAGAATTTTTCTTATGTTTATTTTAATATATACTTATTAATTTTATTTTTTGAAATTTGGCCTAAAGACCTTTGTTTGGAGGTCTCTTTTATTATTATTTTTAATCATATTGATATTATTTCAAAGGTCTTTTATTTAAAGTATTTAATTTTTTCCTACAAACTCCCAAGTACCTTCAAATGAAGGCCCTTGGGAGGCCTCTTACCTTCCTCGTCTAAGAATTTTTTTAGAATTTTTAGCTTCAAACCTCAAGTTGGGCCTCCAAATGAAATCAACTAGACAAGTTAGTTGGCAGGATTGTAGCACTCAAATAAGCTTTCCAAAAAATATAATTTTGAATTATTTAATTTGATTAAATATTTATTTTTATTTTCTAGTGAACATAGGTCTTTTAGTAATCATCAAGGTCTCTAATCCATACACATGGAAACATAGTAAAATAGATTTTTTTTTTTGAAAAATATGTGCATTAGGTATTGATGTTCTTATTTCAAAAAAGAAGAATTTAATTCAGATGAATACTAAAAACAATTGTGTTATCAAAGTAATCTATGTCTGAGTTATAGTTAATTTCACTTGAAAATTTTATAAAAAATTATGCAACAAAAAATTATGACAAAATATTCGTACACTAGATATAGATGATATGAATCTATATGTAGAATTTTATAGTTTTATCCTTTCTAAAAATAAAGTTATGTTTTACTAGAGTTATGCCACTTTTTAAAAATATTTCTAAATATAAAAAATAAGTTATTAAAATTTATAGAAAAACTCACAAATCATCTTTTAATTTTTTAAATATATATATATATATATATATATATATATATATATATATATTTATAATCTAGAAACAAAATCTCAAAAATCACTTGTTCACATCATCTTCAAATTCTTAACGGTTTAGTTGCTATAGGTGTCAGAAAGTGAAAAAATTGATAAGTAGGAGGTATTTCTCCACCGCGTGTCAAATTATGATATTGCTATCAGGATTCAACCGTGTAGTTTCGAGTCAAACTCATTGACCCATGTTTCATGAGTACAAGAACCCATCTCTCATGATATCGAATGGTCCACTACTCATGAAACATGGGTCAATGAGTTTGACTCGAAACTACACGGTTGAATCTTGATAGCAATATCATAAAGTGAAAAAATTGGTAAAAAAATGTTAATTTGAATTTCCCACTTTGGCCAAAAAGTGGGACACACTATTATGGGATCATCCAATACTAAACACATAGATTTATTATATCTCATATATGCTAGAATATTTGACATTAATCTAACAAATCTAGCATTAAAGTATGAAATTGATTCAACCCCTTTACAATGTTTATAAATTCATTAATAATAAAGCTTTGATCTATTTTGTCACCATATTGGTCTTTGAAAAATATTTCAAATTCATCCCAACACTTGATTCTTCCATTAGGACAAAATTTATACCAATCTCTAGCATTATCATCTAAATATTGAGAAAATAGTTTCATTAATACATTCTCATCTTTGGTTTCATAGTTATTAATTACATTATTGAATGAATTCTAGTGATGCTCTCTTGAAATTGTATTATTTTCTTGAAACTTGGGAATTTTTTCTTTAGCTTCACTTGGGACATCACTTGGATACCTAGGTATTCCTATGTAACTTCATTTGTCTATACCCATCTAAATTCAAAGGATGTCTTTTAGGAACATATCTTATGTTATTTCTTGCACCTCTAAGAGGTCTTCTTTTATCAATGGGATTCTCTACTCTTCCTCTATTTACCTAATTAATTTTTTAGCTCTAACATTGAGATCTTCCTAATCTTTCTCAACTTAAATCTTGGCCAATTCTACTCTCAATATAACCATTGTTTAGTCATTATTTGACCAAGATATTTACCTTGATTTTTTATGATTTGGTTTTACTTTAGGCTATTCCTCTTCATATTCTTCATCATCTTCATTTACCTAATAAATTAAGTTATTTCTATACTAATAGGGATTATCTATTGCAAGATGGTGTGTCCCTTGGTCTCCTTGGTGCAACGCGATACTTGGGTTCATGATATGGCTTAGTTTCCTCTCGTGGATCTTGTATAAATATGGCGGTTGTATCAGGCATTAATAGGTTGATCTTTTGGTGCAACGACAACCACCAATGTAACAATTGGTATCAGAGTTGAGGTCACGGGTTTGAACCCCTCAATTGTGTTGGGGGGATTGTTGCAAGATGGTGTGTCCCTTGGTCTCCTTGGTGCAACGCAACACTTGGGTTCATGACATGGCTTAACTACCTCTCATGGATCTTGTATAAATCTGGTGGTTGTATTGGACATTAACAAGTCGATATTTTGGTGCAATGGAAACCACCAATGTAACATTATCAAATATATTACCTAGTGGAATTGACATTCCACCATAGGGTGCATTTCATCTTGTGTTCATTCTCTCTATAAATGTATCATTTAAATGAGATTTTATTTCCCTTTCTCTTACAAAATTCATTATTTCATCTACTGGTTTTTGATATTTAGGACCATGGAATTCATCTTATATCCTTATTTTGGGACTCCAAAGGAAGGTCTTTCACTATGATTCCCAATTTTATCATCTATCATTGGTTGATTTGTAATATTATTTTTATTAAAATTAATAAATGAAGCAAAATATATACTAGTACTTTTTTCTTTCCATTGAGATTGTACCTTCTCATGCATCCAACCAAATATCTTCTTTTGAGGATTACTTTTAAACAATGAACTTCTTCCATCCATACTAATTTTTCACAAAACATTATTGGGATTGCATCAATAGAGTTGCCACCTCCATAGAGGAAAATAATTTCTTGTCTAATTTTATTTCACCAACAGAGTGCTATAATTTCACAAATCAATAGTAAATCTTTAGATCTTATGACTATTTACAAGTAGACAATATTTTTTAATATTCTTCAATATAATCATTAATCTATTGGTTCTCCAAACTTCTATCTATTGGGCAAACAAATATAATAATGATGGGCCAACAAATGAGAGATGTATGTATGTCTCATGCACTTTATGCTATACAAAACCTAGGTGGGTATACCTCAATTAGCACTAGATTTTCTATGAATAATGAATCTATCATAGTGCAATGCAAATAAGGGTTCATGTAAATATAACAATAAGTTGAATGCTGATTTCATAATATTCCTTGTACTTTTAATGCACTAACATAAACACAATACCTAAACTACTAATGCACAACACCAAAGTATGGTTTTTCATTTTAAATAATTGAATACACAGTGATGCTAAAAATATTTGTGCCTACTCCTCAAGATTACACATTTCAAATTTTAATTCAAATATATCATTATATAAACATTCAATATTTGTGCTCTATGTTGTGGAACTCTATGCTGAAGGCACGTAGGCTTGTTGCTAAGGGTCTCTCCTAGCAGCTAGGGAATGGGAGGAGCATTTTATTCTGGGATGATAATTGGATTGGTAATGGACCCCTTAAGGATTAGCCTTGGGCTTATCCTTTTATGGACCTTGGTTTGCATCTAGTTGGAAGATTTGTTGTTGATTACATTGATGGAGGCAGTTAGAGGAAATTGTATGAGTTGGATCCTGGTCTTGAAGTTATTTATAAGGCTATATCTTGTGTTCACATTCCTGTTAGTCCTTCTCCTAATAGGTTTGTTTGGAAGTCGTCCTATGAGGGTAACTTTTCCTTGCCTCAACTTTCTCTTTGAATGATTCTTTTGCGGAACCGCCTCCCTTTTGGGATTTTGTTTGGTCATCTAGACTGATTCCTAAGATTAATATTTTCTTCTAGCTTTTTTGTTAGAATAAAATTCTTATTACTGATAATTTGATAAAAAGAGGTTTTGTTATGCCTAATAGATGCTTTCTTTGTGAAGAGGAAGTGGAAAATACTTGTCATTTGTTGTTTGGGTGCAAATATGTTGGAGTGATTTGGAATCATGTTCTTTCGCTCTAGAATCTTAGTTGGGTTTTTCCTAGCTCTGTTAAGGACTTATGGTTCTAGTGGGTGTGCCCTTCAACTAATCTGACCTTGCAGATTTTATGGTCCCTTTCTTTGCCTCATTTGACTTGGGGAGTGTGGTTGGAACATAACAACAGAATTTTCAAAAACTTTACTCTTCTTTCTTTATCTGTGGCCCATAAGATTTGTAATGGTATTAAGGAGAATTTTCTTTTGGGGATATCCTTCCATGCTGGTTAGAGGATTAATTTATGATCCTATGATATCTCAATTCCTCAAAAGTGGAAGTTTCCCTGTGATATATCTTTCCCAGTCTCAAAGAGGAAATCTTCAAGAGAGGGTGTTGTTTGGAAGGCGCCACCAGATGGTTGGGTTAAGATCAACTTTGATGATGTTGCTAAAGGCAATCTGGGCTGTTGGATGTGGGGGAGTGATTAGAAACTCTAGTGGTAGGCTTGTCTCTGCTGTGGCTCTCCCTTTGGGAAACCAGTCAAACCACTTTGCAGAGGTAGCGACTGCCTATCGTAGTCTTGCTCTAGCTCAGAGAAGAAGGTATAAAAAGATTTGGTTGGAAGGTGATTCTCTGAACATTATTAATAATTTGAAGAATTTATCTCCTTCGTCTTTGACAATTGAGGCCTTGATCAAGGATTCCATTGAAATTATTAAATCCTTTGATAACGTTTATATTTCCCATATTTTGAGAGAGGGAAATAAGTTAGCTAATTTTTTCGCTAACTTTGGGGTTAGGGATAGTAAGGTTTTGGATTTAAATGATCCCCTTCCTTATGATGCCATGACTATTTTTATAAATGAAAGTTAATTTATTCTGCAATTTGTGCACGTCCTTGATCACGTGGGGTATGGTTATGATTTTGAGGAAAGGCTATCATACGTCGCAGGGTTCAAATTCATTATGGTTTGGTTGCCCTGTGGTTTCCTTCTCACGGTTTGTGGGTGTTAGCTGCATTAGTTTCTAGAGTCTTCTGTGGTATTTTTCAATCCTGTGTGGTTTCTGCTACTTTTCCCTGTTGAGTTCTTGGCTTCTGTTTTCCATCGTCATGGGTGGGGATAGAAATTGCGCTGAGCCTAAATCTTGTGACACCACAAAGCAAAGAAAGGAAATGTGGGCGATTTTAGAGAAGGGTGTCCTAACTCCCTTCATGGAGAAACTGCATGGAAATAATACTCAGGTTACTGCCCTGGTCGAGAAGGTTGGAAAGGGAGAACCCTGGACTTGGGTGGTAGGGAAATTGAGGTGGATGAGGAGTTTATAGCTCAGATTATTGGCCTTCTGATTAAGGGTATGAAGGTGTACATGGATAAAAAAGAGTCACTGGCCACGATGCCTCTTTTCTTCAAGTAGAATGAGAGTGATGACTTGAAGCCGACGAAGAGTGGAGGGTATCTTAGGACTTCCTTAAAGGCTCTCTGGCGAGATGTTGTCGAAGAAATCATGAGGTATGTTACTCTGGAAGGAAGGTATACGACCATTAACAATTACCATTTTCTATTGCTTAATCATTTTAGGCACAAAAAATGGGTGTCTTTTCCTTATTATCTGCTAGTGTTGATGGATTGTGGGATTAGAGAGCATAGGAAGAACCCCAAAAACCTTGTTTTGCATACGGGGTTGATTCTATTAATATATGAACATGTTAAAGCTCATGATGTCCAGAAGACTCTGGTTACTCTGAAAGCTAAAGCTAGGGAGGGTTATGATACTGAGTTAGGTGAGGAAAGGGAAAAACTGAGGAAGAGGAGGTTGTTGTTAAATAAAGATTCTGAGTCAGACAGAGATGATGTTGATTATGTCCCTAATTCGTATGCTTCTTTGGAGGAGGGCCCCATATCCCCTATTCAAGGTAAACCTGGGAAAAGGAAATTGAGCATGGAAAGGGGCTACATGACTTGCAGTGATGATGTGGAGGTGACTATTCCTTTAAAGGGGAACAAAAAAAATGAGCTTTACGGGGAAGCTTCCTCTCCTCTCCCTAACTCTAGACTTGTGCAGGATCATGAGGAGGGAAGTCAAAAGAGAAGGGTTTTGAAGAATTCCCCTTTCTTTGTGGTTGGTGACTCCCATGGTGGGGATGTTTCGAGCACTGTCATTGGATTGCCTAATTATAAGGAAAGAGTTGTGGGTGGTGATCAAGCTGTTGGAGCTAAGAAAGCGGACATGGAGTGGATTTAGAAGAGGTTGGTTGCTGTGGAGCAAATTGCTGACTCCATTCGTAGGATGAAGTCTCTTGTGACTGATGTTAAAGGTAAGGAAGCCTATGACGCAAAGTTTCATGAGAGTTCCTCTAAAGAGGATGTTGTTGTGGGAAAGTGCATTGAAAACTTTGATAGGGAGGATCTTTCTAATGTGTTGGGTTCAACCCGTGACAGTGCCAATGCTCTTTTTAAACTTTTTAAATGGTTTTTTCGTGAGATTAATAGGACTAATGTTCGCATTAGAAGCATTGCTTGTAAGGTTGAGGATCCTATGATCCAAAGCCAAATTAATAATTTAATGGCTGGTCTTAATACTGTTGCTAACACTGTGGCGCAGGAAACTATCAATCTGAAATAGAGTATGGAGGTTAGAATGTACTCCCTTGAGGAGAAAATTGACAAAATTTGGAACATGGTTATGAAGAGTGGGGAAGATCCTAAAGTCCTGACTAGGTTGGACTCTGCAAAGGCTTTTCCCCCTATTAAGAGAAAGGAAATTTTATCTATTGATGATATGATTACTGAGGGTAAGCGGACCGAGGAGGGTTATGTTGCTGCTAAGGGCTTTGCTAAAGGTTCTATTTTGAGCTTTGAGGTAAATACTGGTGGGCCTAGGGTTAGGACTAGAAATAGACTGAAAAATAAGGTTGGGGCCTCGGGTTTGGAGGTTTCTGATACTGGGGTTAAGGGACATAAGCTTGTTGCTAGTGAGATGGAAGGTATGGAAATTCTAAACAATATGTAATGTTGTGTGCCATTTTTTGGCTGGTGGTTTGTTGTCGTTGGGTTGATGGTTGTTTCTTGATGTTTCCTTTTTATGTCAGCTAATCCTTTTTTATAAAGGGTTCCAGACCCCTTCAAAACCTATTTTTTACCTCTAATCAAAACATTCAATATATGTGGTTCGACAATAATTTATCATTACCTTACAATTATTCAATACCTCATAATTGACTTATAGAAAATGATTCTACTTACTAATACCCTAAAAACACTACACACCCTAATCACTACATGAAAATAATAACCACCCTTATTTCAGATGAACTAATCACACTAGCAACACCCTTCTTTAAGAGAACATGTAATCTTGTATAGGAGACAATCAAATTTATAAGTTCTTATTTATATCATTTTATCAAAGAAAATCATTATAAAAATATATTGGAACAAAACTTCTTCTTTTTATTATCCTTTAGAAAGAAAATCACTATTTTCAATATAATTCCTCAAGCTTTTCCTCTCAAAAAAATCCCAACCCTTACAAATGATATTTTTTGTATTATTTAATGCCCCTTTCAAAAAATCACACTAACTATTACATTTATTTTAAAATAAACATTAACACTTCACTTGAAAACTTTGAATTTTGTCCAACTTTTTCAAATTAAAAAATTTCCACGTTTTATTCTCCTTTTTAAGAATTTGAAAATCTACAACCAAAAATATGTAAAGTATGACAACTTCTAAAAGCCACAAATTTTGATCTAGGTACTCAATTGACCTCTCATTTGTTTAAACTAAAGATCTGGGAGAGCTCCATGCTTCTAAAAATTGTTACACTATTTTTAGTAAATTTTAGCCAAATTCATTCATTTAAATATTAATAATCTAATTTGAATATTTTATAAAATATTTTACAATTTTGGAACTTTAATATCTTACAATTTATGAGTGATATTTGGATATTTTATCAAAGAATGACTTTGTAACTTCAGATATTTGAGTAATTTTTTAGGTTCATATGTGCTCATGTGGTAGCACTTTCTAAAAATAGTAGGTTACTATTTTCACATAAACAAAGTTTGACTTTATTAGACCATTTTAGGGGACCTTTGATGCAAACATAACACTTTACAAGCTCAATAATCTTTCTATTGGATTACTTTGAGATAGAGACAAGATTTTTTATATTGACCTAGTTTAGGAAAGTTCTAATACTAAAGGAAATAAAAATTGGGATGAAACTTTCACAAATTGGATCGAAGCTTTGACAATGCGCATAAAGAAGAAATTGGACACTCCAACACAATGAACATGAAAATTTTGACACCATTAATAAAATTGACATAATACTAAATGTGATATAATCTCATACATATAAAGTGCCATCATAAAGGATCAAAATAACATCATAATAATATATCATGATAGATGATAAGATAATGGTAAAACTATGGTGGCACCTATGATTTGTGGTGTTAGAGGAATACTTCTTTTTAGGTATGATGGATGGTGGATTATGGAAATGATACTTGTGTTTAACCCTTGAGAGAACTATTGGTATGTTTACAATGTTTCTTCCCATCCTTTAATATTGTGTATTCTATGTGGCCAAGTGTTGATATTATTAGGTGTTATTTGTGAGCATCAGATCCTTAGAAATCCTCCTAACTAGGGGGTTGGTGTTTGAGGTCACTCTATGGTTAGGAATTGGCTATCTCCTACTAGCATCATTACACTTAAGGAGATTGAAGCCCATTCTTTAGTCACTTATAAGACCTACTTGAACGCTTGTAAATTATTTTATTTGTGTTATAATATATTCAAAATATTTAGGGATAATTTTTTGTATATGATTCATGATGTATTTTGAGATGTTCTTAATTGAGAAAAGATGAGGATTTTGATTTCCTTAATATAAACTTAGAGAGGCACGAAAATGTGGTAAATGTTTATGTATTTAAAATGGTAAATTAGGAAAGACTACAACAAGTTTGGTTTATTTGTGCAAGTTTTTTAGAACATGTAAATGCATTTGTTTGAATTATAGTTTTTCGATAGATTAATAAAGAAATGAATCCAATTTAAACTAATGCACTATTTATACCTTACATAGATTACAAGAAAAATAAAAAATTATGAATTTGAGTAGAAGTCTAAACATGAAAAAAATTATGAATTTGAGTAGAAGTCTAAACATGAGAATTATTTTGAAAAAGATGTGGTTTAGCATTCTTGTATACTACTAGATTTTATAACACCAACTACTTCTTAGTTGGGAAGACCATGCAAAATTCCCTAGAAAACCACAATTATACCACTAATTGAATAATTCTAGTAATCCATAGTCAAACCATGATTATTTATAGAAACTTGCAATCAAGTGACTAAATATATATTATTTGATTATATAGTATACCATGAGTTGTGCAAAATGTTAAGGTTTAGCCTTGACATGAGTTGAATCAATCTTCCATGATTCTTTCTTATCATTTTCATTATGTATTTAAAAGACATAGTTATATTTATAGATGGAAAAGTATTTTTCATATTACTCTTGGGTGAAAGTTCAAAGTTGTATCACACTTTATGCCAGTTTATCAGTAAAACTAAATTTAGGCATTTCCAGCTAAAAGTCAATTTTGATCAAACATATGGTCTAGTAGGATTCATTCTAGCTAAATTAGATATGAACCACAAATTTTTCAATTAGAAGTGTCCACTCAACGCATATGGTGTATCACTTTGGGGCCAATTTACAAAAAAGATAATTTTTTTAAAAATTATTATTTTCAAAACTCCTACTCATGCAAATAACATTATTTATAAATATAAAAATATTCTTTTGTAGATCTATAAGGATAATTCTAAAATATATATTTTTTATTAGTTAATTATTGATTATATATTTTTTTACAATTTTCACTAGAAATGGGTCTTCAACACCAAAATATAAAGTTGATCAAGTCTTGTAAAAAAAAATACTAAAGTTTATTAAAAATTTGAAAAAAAATATGATACATTAGAGAAGAGATTCCACGTCAAAATGATATAATTTTTTATATTTTGAATATATAGTTAAGAGAAAAGTGATGTATTATTGAAACAATTATGTTTTCAATATAAAAAAATCTAAAGATTTATTTTAAAAAATATTTATTGAAATGGGGAAAAAAAAAATCAATGCACTAAAGTTTTAATTTATAAATACACATAAAAAATGAAAGACAAAATAAAAATTACTATATAAAGAGTGAAATTTCCCACTTAATTTCTTTTTTTAATCAAGAACTAAATTATAGTGTCAATTTCTATAAAAATTACATTCAAATATATTTTTTATTTATAAATAAAAACATAAAACACACTCAAATTTCTAGATTTGATTAGTCAATATCATTTAAAAATTCAAAACATATATATCACTTTCTAGTAATTCAAGTTAAAAAGTTAGATCAATTTTGGTTGTTTTATTTGTAAAAGTGTGACACAACTTTAAAACTTCACCCTCTTATTGAATGCTAGAATATGTAAGGGAATGATCCCATGCGTGTTCATAGTTTTTCTAAGAAACATCTCTATGGGAGAGGATCTAGTACTTGAGCATGTTTCAATACTTGTGATAGTATTTGTTTATATAATTCCCAATATTTCTATCAATATTGGACCAGTAGTTGTGACTTTAAAGTTGTTAGTGTTGATGATGACTACCCATAATTAAACAAAATGTATTCCATTGATCTAAAAAGCAACCAATCATGTGATTCCACATCAGCGCTCAATAAAACATGTTGTGAATGCACAAGTATTGGTCTCACTTTTGTTTGGGCCTTTTTGGAAACCTTGACAAAAAGCATGCTGATGTGGCATCATATTTGATGATGTGACCTTGAAACTTTAGTTATAACCAGGGGACTTGCCAAGTAAGCTGCTGTAAAAAATTGGGAGTGATTTGAAATTTCCATCAAAGATAATTAGAAGCGCGAAGTTAGGGTACACAACTACTGAGTCCTCTCCCCTAACTACTCTAGAAATTTTGATATGATAAAAGAA
The DNA here is from genome assembly GCA_007258455.2 of Sequoia sempervirens. NCBI lineage: Eukaryota > Viridiplantae > Streptophyta > Pinopsida > Cupressales > Cupressaceae > Sequoia > Sequoia sempervirens. The sequence goes on along the minus strand of VDFB02098148.1, from coordinate 103,859 downwards.
GTGTCGACTGATACTGAGAACTGTCTGTCATATTTCCAAATTTTCTTAGCAAATTCCATAACATTGATTGCATATTACCTTTTTCTTCGGCGTACCAAGGTGCGATTGCTAGTGTAGTCATATTTTCGAACGTGAAGAGTCCAGTGTCCATGCATGATGGTGCTGTGAAAGGGTCTGGGGTACCCTGCACGATACAATGCTTAAAACGCAAAATGCGCCTGGCTTCGCTGTGTGTGACTAAGGCTAAACTAAATCAATGCTCTTCCACTAAAGAGACAAAGCTGTCAACTCTATCGCTGTACTTTGTGTTGATAGAGATAGATTTTGACAACATATATATTTGTAAGGGTGAAAATGCCGGTTTAACTTGCACGATACGATGATCATACAAGCAAAGCGCAGTGGCCTTCGCTGTGTGTGGGACTATGGTCCATGCACGACGGTGGAGTGTGACGTTATTTATGCCGTCTTTGACCAATTCTCTGCTTTATGTAGTGGATTACACCTGTCTTCCACTATATTTTATGATGATGGAAATTGATTCCATGAATTCCTTACTACTGTAGCCCGACCAAGCCATTCTAGTGGAATCCATACGTAATTGGAGTGACTATCTCTATGTCACATCTTGCACAGGAAACTATTTGACGCTAAACACAATAATCGTAAAAAACACAAAATCATCTCGATTAGATTTTGATAACACAAATTTGCATGAAGTTGCCTATTCCCACTCCCCTTCATTGTATTCAATTTTAGTTTAGTTTGATGGACATCGATTCCTTGAATTTCCTCCCTTTATGAGACGGGTAGAAATGAGAATCATTTTAATGGAATCTTTATTATGTCGAAGGTGTCTCCACGCTTAGTTTTTGCAAGCCCTTTTCATGTCCGATTGTGCAGATTGGTCGAAAGGCAATGGACTACAATGAAATGCATCCCAGTAGTTCATCATTTTTTCCGGTTGTTTTCCCCGCTCCTCCAAACTCTACCTCGCCGGTATTGACCTTTCGCTTCTCCACTTGCGTGAGATGGTTGAGCATTTACTTAGGGCATGGGGTTTATTGTTGCTGATTGTTGAGTCGGTAGTTAGGGTTTATTAAATATTTGCTACGACAACATCAAAGTATTCGAATTTTGTGTTTCTAGTGCTTGTTGAAAGGGATTTTACTCTACAAGATTTGTATCAAATGGCGCATACAAAGCAGATGACAAGGAAGTCAACAGGAGGGAAGGCCCCTCGTAAGTAGCAGGAAACCAAGGTGGCGAGAAAGAGTGCCCATACTATAGGCAGAATGAAGAAGCCTCATTGCTTCAGGCTCGACACTGTTGCTCTTCGGGAGATCCGTAAATACCAGAAGAGCACAGAGTTGCTCATAAGGAAGCTGCCATTCCAGAGGCTCGTCAAAGAGATTGCACAAGATTTCAAAACAGACCTGCACTTCCAGAGCTCAACTATGTCAGTGTTGCGAGAGGGAGTAGAGGCATACTTGGTGGGGCTCTTTGAGGACACAAACTTGTGTGCCATCCATGCCAAGACAGTTACCATCATTCCTAAGGATATACAACTCACTCATTGCATCAGGGGCGAGAGGGCCTAAGTCTCATTTGTTTTCCATTTATCTAATGGTGTACTTTCACACCACCATTTACTGGGATTTTGTTGGTTGCCTTTCTTCTCGCTTTCTCAGGGTTTCTTCTTTACACATTAAATAGGGGGGAAAAGGAATTATCTGATTTTAACAAGCGTAGAAATGTACATAATGTGTTTTCTTAGAGAAGAGTGCATTTAATGGTTTAATGTTTGATGATTTATATAGACTAAGATGGTGGAAAGTCCTTTGGTTTTAGTTATTTACCAACTCTACTTATACTTGCCCGTTTGGGTTTGGTGCCATTAAGTTTTATTTTCCATTGCTACAATCTTTTTAGTCATAACCTGTTAGTGTGAGTTGGAACATTCAATTTCCTTTAGATTGGTAGGCTTGCAACAATTGAAAGGAGATTGTTTTGGTTTGTCTTATTTTACAAATATTCTGCCATGGTAGGGTTTCATAAATTTTTTCTACAAACTCTGCCCATTTTTTTTCATCGACATCATTGAGAGCACGACACTATTTGTGCATAATCTTGAGGTAAGTCACTTGCATAATTAGAAAGTATATGTGGAAACAGGGTATGAACATCGTCGAGAACTTTGGAACAAGGTATAAACATCGATCAAAGCACATTAGAAAGCAATTTTTTGTTAGATGATGGAGTTACCAATGCCCTAGTAGATGCGTATGCAAAATGTGGAAACATACACAAGTCATGTGAAGTGTTTGACAAAACAGCTCAAAAAAATGTGGTTTAATAATTTTCTATTTATGAGATGGTAATCTTAAATGATCTTTACTGGGCATAGTTGCTTTTCTATTGGCAATATGATGTGTTTGATTCAGAATAGATATTTAGTTCTATTGGTTTCAAAGGATTTTCCCATGAGCAGTTTATTCAGCATATACTTTCTTAATTTGTTTCAGGAGCCTTGCAGAAATGACAATAAAGAAAACCAGCATAAGATACAGGTGCCTAGAAGAGCATCTGTGCAGATGCCTAGTTTGGCTCACATGCCATTTATGAAGTTACTATTTGTTATTGGAAAGATTCTTCCCACAAATAAAATTATTTCATTGGAACATCTATACACTAGATACAAGGTAGATCATTATTTATTAGAGTTTCTACTGTCAATGAGGTAGTGTTGTAGTTTCAAGAGCAAATGCACATAAGAGTAGATCTATACACTGGCTTAGGCATCCCCACCCTTAGCTTTTGCGAGCCCTTTTCATGTCTGATGGTGTAGATTGGTCGAGAGGCAATGGACTACGATGAAATGCATCCTAGTGGTTCATCATTTTTCCCAACTGTTTTCCCCGCTCCTCCAAACTCTGCCTTGTTGGTATTGACCTTTCGCTTCTCCACTTGCGTGAGATGGTTGAGCATTTACTAAGGTCATGGGGTTTATTGTTGCCGATTGTTGAGTCGATAGTTAGGGTTTATTAAATATCTAATGCGACAACACCAAAGCATTCAAATTTTGTGTTTCTAGTGCTTGTTGAAAGGGATTTTACTCTGCAATATTTGTATCAAATGGCACACACAAAGTAGACAACAAGGAAGTCGATAGGAGGGAAGGACCCTCACAAACAACTGTCAACCAAGGCAGCAAGAAAGAGTACCCCTACTACATGCAGAGTGAAGAAGCCTCATCACTTCAGGCTCAACACTGTCGCTCTTTGGGAGATTCGTAAATACCAGAAGAGCACAGAGTTGCTCATAAGGAAGTTGCCATTCTAGAGGCTCGTCAGATAGATTGCATAAGATTTCAAAACGGATCTGTGCTTCTAGACCTCAACTGTGTCGGTGTTGCAAGAGGGAGCAGAGGCATACTTGGTGGGGCTCTTTGAGGACACAAACTTGTGTGCCATCCACATCAAGAGATTTACCGTCATTCCTAAGGATATACAACTCGCTCGCCACATCAGGGACGAGAGGGCCTAAGTATCATTTGTTTTTCATTTATCTAATGGTGTATTTTCACACCACCATTTACTAGGTTTTTGTTGGTTGCCTTTCTTCTTGCTTTCTTAGGGTTTCTTCTTTACACATTAAATAGGGGGAAATGGAGTTATCCACTTTTAACAAGCCTAGAAATGTACATAATGTGTTTTCTTAGAGAAGAGTGCATTTAATGGTTTAATGTTTGATGATTTATATAAACTAAGATGGTGGAAAGTTCTTTGTTTTTAGTTATTTACCAACTCTACTTATACTTGTCCGTTTGGGTTTGGTGCCATTAAGTTTTCTTTTCCATTGCTACAATCTTTTTAGTCATAACTTGTTAGTGTGAGTTGGAACATTAAATTTCCTTTAGATTGGTAGGCTTGCAACAACTAAAAGGAGATCGTTTCAGTTCATCTTATTTTACAATTATTTTGCCATGGTAGGGTTTCATAAATTTTTCCTATAAACTCTACCCATTTTTTCTCATCGGCATCGTTGAGAGCACAACACTATTTGTGCATATTCTTGAGGTAAGTCACTTGCATAATTAGAAAGCATATGTGGAAACAGGGTATTGACATCGTTGAGAGCTTTGGAAGAGGGTATGAACATCAATCAAAGCACATTAGAAAGCAAATTTTTGTTAGATGATGTAGTTGCAAATGCCCTGGTAGATGCGTATGCAAAATGTGGAAACATACACAAGGCACGTGAAGTGTTTGAAAAAATAGCTCCAAAAAGTGTGGTTTAATAATTTTCTATTTATGAGATGGTAATCTTAAATGGTCTTTACTGGGCACAATTGCTTTTCTATTGGCAATAGGATCTATTTGATTCATAATAGATATTTAGCTCTATTGGTTTCTAAGGATTTTCCCATGAGCAGTTTATTCAACACATACTTTCTTAATTCGTTTTAGGAGCCTTGCACAAATGAAAATAAAGAAAACCAGTGTAAGATACATGTTCCTAGAAGAGAATCTGTGCGGATGCCTAGTTTGGCTCACATGCCATTTACGAAGTTACTATATGTTATTGGAAAGTTTCTTCCCACAACTAAAATTATTTCATTGGAACATCTATACACTGGATACAAGGTAGATCATTGTTTATCAAAGTTTCTACTGTCAATGAGGTAGTGTTGTAGTTTCAAGAGAAAATGCACATAAGACTAAATCTATACACTGACTTTGGCATCCCCACACCTAGCTTTTGTGAGCCCTTTTCATGTTTGATAGTGCAGATTGGTTGAGAGGCAATGGACTACGATGAAATGCATCCCAGTGGTTCATCATTTTTCTTGGTTGTTTTCCCCACTCCTCCAAACTCTGCCTCACTGGTATTGACCTTTCAGTTCTCCACTTGTGTGAGATGGTTGAGCATTTATTCATGTCATGGAGTTTATTGTTGCCGATTGTTGAGTCGATAGTTAGGGTTTATTCAATATCTATTGCGACAACATCAAAGCATTTAAATTCTGTGTTTCTAGTGCTTGGTGAAAGGGATTTTACTCTACAATATTTGTATCAAATGGCACACACAAAGAAGACAACAAATCGATACGAGGGAAGCTCCCTCGCAAGCAACTAGCAACCAAGGCGGGGAGAATGAGTGCCCCTACTACAGGTGAAGTGAAGAAGCCTCATCGCTGTAGGTCCGACACTATTGCTCTTCGGGAGATCCATAAATACTAGAAGAGCATAGAGTTGCTCATAAGGAAGTTGCCAATCCAAAGGCTCGTAAAAGAGATTGCACATAATTTCAAAATGGATTTGCGCTTCCAGAGCTCAACCATGTCGACGTTGCAAGAGGCAACAAAGGTGTACCTGGTGGGGCTCTTTGAGGACACAAATTTGTGTGTCATCCACGCCAAGAGAGTTATCATCATTCCTAAGGATATGTAGCTTGCTTGCCGCATCAGGGGTGAAAGGGCCTAAGTATCATTTGTTTTTCATTTATCTAATGATGTATTTTCAAACCACCATTTACTAGGTTTTTGTTGGTTGCCTTTCTTCTCACTTTCTCAGGGTTTCTTCTTTACACATTAAATAGGGGGGAAATGGAATTATTCGATTTTAACAAGTGTAGAAATGTACATAATGTGTTTTCTTAGAGAAGAGTACCTTTAATGGTTTAATGTTTGGTGATTTATATAAACTAAGATGGTGGAAAGTCCTTTGTTTTTAGTTATTTACCAACTCTACTTATACTTGCTCATTTGGGTTTGGTGCCATTAAGTTTTCTTGTCCATTGCTACAATCTTTTTAGTCATAACCTGTTAGTGTGAGTTGGAACATTAAATTTTCTTTAGATTGGTAGGCTTGCAACAACTGAAAGGAGATCATTTCGATTCATCAAGTATTTTACAAATATTCTGCCATGGTAGAGTTTTGCAATTTTTTCTTGCAAACTCTGCCCATTTTTTCTCATCAGCATCGTTGAGAGCACAACACAATTTGTGCATAATCTTGAGGTAAGTCACTTGCATAATTAGAAAGCATATGTGGAAACATGGTATAAACATCGTTGAGAGCTTTGGAACAAGGTATTCAAACATCGATCAAAGCATATTAGAAAGCAATTTTTTGTTAGATGATGTAGTTGCAAATACCATGGTAGATGCATATGCAAAATGTGGAAACATACACAAGGCATGTGAAGTGTTAGACATAATAGCTCAAAAAAATGTGGTTTAATAATTTTCTATTTATGAGATGGTAATCTTAAATGGTCTTTACTGGGCACAGTTGCTTTTCTATTAGCAATAGGGTATATTTATTCATAATCTAGATATTTAGTTCTATTGGTCTCTAAGGATTTTCCCATGAGCAGTTTATTCAGCACATACTTTCTTAATTGGTTTCAAGAGCCTTGCACATATGACAATAAAGAAAACTAGCGTAAGATATAGGTGCCTAGAAGAGAATTTGTGTGGATGCCCAGTTTGGCTCACATGCCATTTATAAAGTTAGTATTTGTTATTGGAATGTTTCTTCCCACAGCTAAAATTATTTCATTGGAACATCTATACACTAGATATAAGGTAGATGATTGTTTATCAGAGTTTCTACTGTCATTGAGGTAGTGTTGTAGTTTCAAGAGAAAATGCACATAAGACTAGATCTATACACCGGCTTCAGTGTCCCCATGCTTAGCTTTTGCGAGCCCTTTTCATGTCCGACTGTGCAGATTGGGCAAGAAGCAATGGACTACGATGAAATGCATGCCAATGGTTCATCATTTTTCCTGGTTGTTTTCCCTGCTCCTCCAAACTCTGCCTGGTCGGTATTGACCTATCGCTTCTCCACTTGTGTGAGATGGTTGAGCATTTACTCAAGTCGTGGGGTTTACGGTTGCTGATTGTTGAGTTGGTTGTCAAGTTTTATTAAATATCTTTCGTGACAACATCAAAGCATTCAAATTCTATGTTTCTAGCGCTTGTTGAAAGATATTTTACTCTGCAAGATTTGTATCAAATGGCATGCACAAAGCAGATGGAAAGGAATTCAACAGGAAACCAAGGTGGTGAGAAAGAGTGCCCCTGCTACAGGTGGAGTGAAGAAGCCTCATTGCTTTAGGCTCAACATTGTTGCTCTTTGGGAGATCTGTAAATACTAGAAGAGCATAGACTTGCTCATAAGGAAGCTGCCATTCCAGAGGCTCGTTAGAGAGATTGCACAAGATTTCAAAATAGATATGTGCTTCTAGAGCTCAACTGTGTCGACGTTGCAAGAGGCAATAGAGGCGTAACTGGTGCGGCTCTTTGAGGACACAAACTTGTGTACCATCCATGCCAAGAGAGTTACCATCATGACTAAGGATATATAGATCGTTCACCGCATTAAGGGCGAGAGGGCCTAAGTCTCATTTGTTTTTCATTTATCTAACAATGTATTTTCACACCACCATTTACTAGGTTTTTTTTGGTTGCATTTCTTCTCACTTTCTTAGGGTTTCGTCTTTACACATTAAATAGGGGGAAATTGAATTATCCGATTTTAACAAGCGTAGAAATGTACATAATGTGTTTTCTTAGAGAAGAGTGCATTTAATGGTTTAATGTTTGATGATTTATATAAACTAAGATGGTGGAAAGTCTTTTGTTTTTAGATATTTACCAACTCTACTTATACTTGCCTATTTGGGTTTGGTGCCATTAAGTTTTATTTTCCATTGGTACAATCTTTTTAGTTGTAACCTGTTAGTGTGTGTTGGAACATTAAATTTCCTTTAGATTGGTAGGCTTGCAACAACTGAAAGGAGATTGTTTCAATTCGTCTTATTTTACAAATATTCTGCCATGGTATGGTTTCGTAAATTTTTCTTGCAAACTCTGCCCATTTTTTCTCATCGGCATCGTTGAGAGCATGACACAATTTGTGCATAATCTTGAGGTAAGTCACTTGCATAATTAGAAAGCACATGTGGAAATAGGGTATGAACATCATTGAGAGCTTTGGAACAGGGTATTCAAACATTGATCAAAGCATATTAGAAAGCAATTTTTTGTTAGATGATGTAGTTGCAAATGCCCTGGTAGATGTGTATGCAAAATGTGGAAACATACATAAGGCACGTGAAGTGTTTGACAGAATAGCTCAAAAAAATGTGGTTTAATATTTTCTATTTATGAGATGGTAATCTTAAATGGTCTTTACTGGGCACAGTTGCTTTTCTATTGGCAATAGGATCTATTTGATTCATAATAAATATTTAGTTCTATTGGTTTCTAAGGAATTTCCTGAGCAGTTTATTCAGCACATACTTTCTTAATTGGTTTTAGGAGCCTTGCACAGATGAAAATAAAGAAAACCAACATAAGATACATGTGCATAGAAGAGAATATGTGCGGATGCCCAGTTTGGCTCACATGCCATTTACGAAGTTACTATCTGTTATTGGAAAGTTTCTTCCCACAACTAAAATTATTTCATTGGAACATATATACATTGGATACAAGGTAGATCATTGTTTGTGAGAGCTTCTACTATCATTGAGGTAGTGTTGTAGTTTCAAGAGAAAATTCACATAAGACTAGATCTATACACTAGCTATAATTGTCAGGAAAGAAGAATTAGCAGAGATATGTTGACAATGTTGGGAAGACCACTTTGCTTTATATGCTAAAAGATGAGGTGTACGTTTTGTTGGATTTTAGATGTATCTGCTTCAAGTGCTCTTGTCATTGAAATTTGAGTTGTTAGTGTTTAGCTCTGGATCTTATGATGATCATGGATGTTAGAACTGTGATCTGGTATTGTTAAGGGATTTGCTAACCATCATGAAGGATTTTTAAATTTTTTTCTGGGGTAATGAATCAAGGAATTTTGAATCCGTTTTCTTATTTGACTAGTGCAACTTCAACCTACACAGTATCCCATATATGAGGAATTCAGTATTGGGAAAATCAAGTTCAATGTGATTGATTTGGGTAGCCATTAGATTTCCAAGAGAGTCTTGAAAGATTACTATGCCAAGGTAGGGAGTAGTTAATTGGGTTTGATTTTTTTTACAACAATCGGTCGCCATAAACATGTTTTGTTTATGGTTTGCATCTTATTTTATAAAGATTATTTTTAATCATAAACATCCTATTAAATTAACATGATTTTTTGCATTAGAAAATCGTATGCTTAGGTTCCTTAAAGATCGATATAGGTACACAGGTGCAACGTTGATCCTTAATACTCTTTATAGTCTTCAAGGTGGAATGCACAAATATCTCTACCCTATGGCTAGAGATCTCGAGCAGTCTCCCTTATTAGGCTTTTTTTTTTTTACAATGATTGTTGATTACACTACTATATAGGTAATATAATCATGACACATTTTAACACACACACATTATTATTCAAGTGAATATGAATATCATCATATTCAAATTCAGGGCATATATATTAGGACAATAGATGCATACATAAGTTGAATTTTATTTTTATTTGTAAATGTTACCGACTTGGCCTAAAGTCTAAAAATTGAGGTAAAATAAAGAGAGATGGGTTGCAAGTGATCATCTTGATACACCTACCATTTTATTATCTTATCTAGGGTTCTACTAATTGAATAGGTTTAAAGCCTCATCATCTTCATAACATACATCATCTTCATCACATACACTATTGTTATGGCCTTGTGCATCACCCTAATTTGCAAGCTCTTATGCATCGCTTAAAGGACCATATTTTCCTTACAATCGGTACATAATATCAACTTAGTCCTCTGAAGAAGGATGGGCTAGATCTTGGCAATAAGCTATCAAAGATGTATATATTCTTATTAAATATTGGCAATCTGGTGTTACTAATATTGGCTTCTCAATATTGAGTTGATATTTGGAAGTTTCATTTGCTCAAAAACTATGCCATAAGTGGTGAATTTTTTCTATAGTGAAGTCAATGGGACCATTTGAATATACATGCATGGTTAATAGTAATAGAGATGTTTTTAAGGTTTTACAACCATTAGATTATCACGTCAAAAATGGACTCTCTGCAGAATGAAATATGCTTGTGTTTATAAACTTTGTGCTGAAAGGGTTGATCTTGATAGTTATGCAACTTTGAAGGAGGGCATACAAATCAAATGTGGTAAGCGAGGAAGAGATTGGATACTCGAAATAAGAATATTTGTGTAAGAAATTAGGAATGTAGTCATTGAAAGAGAAAGGACTAAGTAATCAGTGTTCTTGCAAACATAACTGTATCATTTTTTTTCACTAAAAAGAAGTTGAGCATTTCAAGTGGTTGATGTTGATAGTATTGAAAATTGAGCTTCTTCATTGATCCTAAGTGCAATATGTACAAATAAATATGTTGTTTTCCACCTTTGTATGATATATGTGTTAGCACTTGTTGAAAGGGATTTTACTTTGCAAGATTTGTATCAAATGACATGCACAAAGAAGACGACAAGGATGTCGATAGGAGGGAAGGCCCCTCGCAAGTAGCTGGAAACCAAGGCAGTGAGAAAGAGAGAGCCCCTGCTACAGGTGGAGTGAAGAATCCTCGTTACTTCAAGCTTGACACTGTTGCTCTCTGGGAGATATGTAAATACCAGAAGAGCACATAATTGATCATAAGGAAGCTGCCATTCCAGAGGCTCGTCTAAGAGATTGCATAAGATTTCAAAACAGATTTTCACTTCTAGAGATCAGCCATATTTTTCATTTGTCATTTTTCTGACAGTATGCAATAGGTTGCAATGATTTTGTTCTTTGCTTTGGTATTTTTGTTTCCAAACTAAAATCATATGAATGGTTGATGTGGGCTATCTTTTAATTTATATCTTATTGCCTTATCTTGAAGAGATTCTAAATCCAATCAAGCATTTCTAGAAATAGGATCATTTCCTTGACTATACTATTTTCAACAAAATTGTGATTTCATAGATAGTGGCGTGCTTGTTTTTCTCTATTTCTGGGGTTACAACACATGCTCTTTTTGTAGTAGATTAAATGGTTGCCCTCCCATAGAGTTTCTTTTGCTCATAATGGTACATCATCAACCAAAAATTACTTCACTAACTAATTTCATTTTATTTTGTCTTGTTACAAATCACTTTAAAGACACCATTATTTTTGAAACAGTTTTGCAGTCCCCAAATCTCAAGGTAACTATTGAGAGAATATGGGATAAGATAGTTCATGGGAACACAAACCTGATTTTCAAACTGGTGAAGATGCCCATATGCAGTTCCAGCAAAGGCTTAGCCAAATGAAATCTTGATCAACTTTGGTTGTACTGGATGATGTCTGGAGAAAACATCACCTTGAAAAATAGTTGTTTAAAGCAGAAGGATACACGACTATGATCACAACTAGAGATAGCCTTGTCGAAGCTAATTGCCAGTATGACTTGCAATTATTAAGAGAAGCAGATGCTTTGTCCCTTTTCTGCTTTTGGGCATTTGGACAATAAACAATTCAAGAAACAATCGATCGAAATATAGTCAGTCAAGTATTTTTCTTTCCCATATCAACAATCATGCAACACACTAGAAATTTAAATTCTGTATTGTGTATAACTGAGTTACACTATATAGATGTTACTTTCATAGAGATGTTGACCAACTTCCAATAATTGGAGATTACCACTTGCTCTTAGGGTGATTGGAAGCTCTTTACATGATAAACCTCCCATAGTGTGGAGGGATGCGAGAAACAAACTTTCTCAAGCATAAGCAATATCATATTATCACAAAGATGGGCTTCTCAATTGTCTGAAGACAAGTATAAATATATTGGAAAAAGATGTCCTAGAATGCTTTTTAGATTTGGGGATATTTCCAAAGGAATATATTAGACTTGTGGGTTTATGTTCATTAGTCAAAATCTATTAAGCCTTGTGAACTCATTCCTTACTTCCTTGCTTATGGTTCATTCATTCCTTACTTCCTTACTTAGTTGGATGCAAATAAAGGCCTCTTGTGCAACTCATATATTCAAGAAACAGGTTGAATCATTGTTTTGAATAAAATTACAACATATTATTAAGTTGATTCTTGGCTGTCTATTATAAAAAGAATTTTTTCCACTTGAATTATATTTTCATTTAATGTTTCTTTATTAAGGGGGTTTAAGTTTTGCTTCTTGTACTTAACTCACAAGACTTAAACTTTTTAAGAAATTAAGTAAAAAAATATATATCTACTTTATGGCTCTAAATCAATTTTCCCATTTATTAATAAACAGATTTAACAAAAAGTTCACTATATTGTCTTCAACGTACCCATTGCACCCCAAGGTGTGATTACTAGTTTATATTAGTTTCAGAATTATGGGGCAAATCAATGTGAACATCAAGCCTGACTTCATTGGTTGCCCCTTGTAGATATATAATTCATAGTGTTTAAAAGAAATTTAAATGTCTGTTTAATTTATATTATTTATTTTTGTGGGTGTTCTTTGTTGAAGATAACTTAAGATAAAGTCAGAAATGGAAGGTTTTTATGAGAGGTGTGATGCATGTGCATGTGTTTTGCGTGTTGAGTTTTGCATTTTCTAAATTCTAAATAAAAGGCATTACAATTACAGTTCCATTATGAGATTATTTGTAGGTATAGTTATGTTAAAATTATTTCAAAATTCAACACTTGTGTGTTCTTGGAAGAAACTTGTTCTGCAAGTGTATGCAACCATATTGTTTATTATGTTGAAGGTGTTCCCTCATTGAGCTTTCCTAAACTCATTTTGTCTATCCACAATGCAGACTTGCAAAGAGGACATGCAAGACGATTGAACATATCTCAACCATTCATCATTTTTTGCCATTTTCTAGGTGTTTTTTGCCCCTTTTAGCTGTTTTACCACCATTATTGGTTTCCTCTCCCCCAAACTCTTCCTCACTGGTATATACTACAACAATTTGTGGTTGTATCGTACGTAAGTTGCATTCTATGCCAACATTGGTAGCTCGCATTAACTATAAAATGGGTTGGAATTAATTAATATTGTACAATGATGTTACAATCACTTCAAATTCCTTGGAACACCTTTAATAATATTTGCAAGTGAGTGTCCAAAGTGAGGCCTTGATTTGTTAGAATAAAATGCAAAGCAGCGTATCATAGAAAGAAAGAATGAGAGGGAGCATTCACTTGGTTTTACCATCACAAAATTCACTTGGAAATTTGTGTAAACACTCAAAGATCTTTGAAAAAGAAGAAAAATTACAAACCCTTAAAAGAAAACCCTTATAGGACTGGAATTAGCTCACCGCTAATCGATAAGTTCTTCAATTAAATCATATTTTTTTTGTTTTTTGTTTTTATTCTTTTTGGTCCATATTGAATGCAAACCCTAGGTTTATATGGTTTTCTAATTACTTTCTTTTAAATTTTCAAACCCTGGATTCATATAATATTGTGCATCAGGGTTTAAAGTTGTGTAGAAATGACATAAGTTGCAAATGGGGGCTCAAAACCCTCAAAATCTTCTGGTAGTGGCTACAAAATAGACATAGAAAGCATCACAAAAAGATTGCAAATTTTGTATGGCCATTGGAAAGAGCATAGGCAGAGCTTCTAGGGTGCCTGCTAGGCAATAATAGTTTCTGCCTTTCTGTTGTCTGAAGATTTGTGTTATTTGAAGTCATCGACATTGAATATATGGATTTTAGGGTACAAGTTTCCCAAGACCGTAATGTTTGATCATGGGTAACTAGATACACTTTCTATGCAACCAGGAAAAGGCTACTTTGCTTGAAGTGTTAAAAAAACCCACCAAAAGCTTTTGGGTATCAATGTGGTGTTACATGTGAAGGCCAGGAATGATGCACAAAGTTCCTAGATGGAGAGCATGTGTGATGCTATAAGGGCTCCTGACATTCTCAATTGGTTGCCTTTTTTTTTTTCTTGGATTTGAATTAGATGTTGAGCCATTTTTAAAATTTTTAAGATTAGAGAAAGAAAATATTGATATTTTGTTTTATTTGTCTATGTTGCTTCTACCTTGGCAGTATTGTTTCCATAATAGTTGTGGTATACTTGATAGCTAAAGGGATTAGATTTCCTTGGTTTTTTACATCTAAGAGCAGGGCCACGTATCATTTCATGTAGACCTTTGGTATAAGTGTGTTGTTCTCAATACAATCATAATGCAACTACATTCTAATTCTAGTGTGGAATTTGTTTGACATATAGGTTTTCTTAGCAGGATCTTATTTTGTTGTAGGCTTAGATATATATATGTTCTACAAAAGCCTAATACATAGTATTATGCTATTACATTATAATTCTGATGTAGAAATCTCCTTTTTGTTTTAGAACTAACAAAATAATATTTTTAATTTTCTATTTAATTATTAGTTTGCAATCAACTCTTGCTGAAATGTACAAAGATCAGAACTATATTCCTAAAGAATACAATTTATTAGAGAGTGGGGGAACACTCTAATCACCAAGAAATACAATAACTATTGAAACTCTAAAGTCTTGTTCACCCAATTGTGATTGCAAAGTCAGTTGGAAATCCAAAGATTTCTATAAGAGTTTTTCTACCCAATATTTTTTTGTTAATTCTTCATTTTCATACATAATCAATGCCAAGAAAACTTTGATTCATGGATTTTACTTCTTAACTTGAAAAAAAAAATCTTCTTGTATTATAATTGCAGATGGTGTAGGGGAGAGGGGCCCATAGTGGAGCGCCCTAACTTCACGTTTCTCAAAATCCTACGTGGAAATTTCAAATTTCTCAATTCTATACAACAATTTATTTGGCAATTCATGTGCTTCTATATTTCATTTTAGAGCCACATCATCAAATATGATGCCACATCAACATGTTTTTTGTTGAGGTATCCAAAAAGGCCAAAGAAAAAAGTCAGACCGATAGTGGTGCACTAAGTCATGTTTTATTGGTGCGCTGATGTGGCATCACATGATTTGTCAGTTTACGTACTTTATGGATAAAAAGTGTTTTGCAATTGGATATTAAAGTGCTCCACTATGAGACCCAGTGAGGACTACTTCTATCCCAATATTGGACCCTACTCCTTTATGAACCCCTCTGCTCTACTCTAGAAATTTCGATCAATAAAAGAAGTGTCGACTGCCATACCGAGGACTGTGGAAAAAGTTTGATGTGTATACCAAGTTGTCTGCCATATTTCCAATTTTTCTTAGCAAATTCCATGATACTGATTACATATAACCTTTCTCTTCGGCGTACCAAGGTGCGATTGCTAGTGTAGTCATATTTTCGAACAAGTGAAGAATCGAGGAAAGGGCCGACCGCCAGTGTACTATTTACGATATGCTGCTGATAAACGCAAAACGAGCCTTGCTTCAGTGTGTGTAGGGTCCAGTGTCCATGCATGATGGTGCTGTGAATGGACGGTGAAAGGGTCTGGGGTACCCTGCACGATACGATGCTTAAAACGAAATACGCGCCTGGCTTCGCTGTGTGTGACTAAGGCTAAACTAAATATGGCATCTTTGACTAAGGCTAAACTAAATCAATGCTCTTGCACCAAAGCGACAAAACTGTCAACTCTATCGCTGTAGTTTGTGGTGATGGAGATTCCTTGAATTCCCTAAACACCGTGACACGAAAGAACCGTTTTAATGGGATCTATCCCTAATTGGACCGACTTTATGTTCGGTGTTGAATAGGAAACCCTTGACTGCAAAAGATTTTGACGACATGGATATTTGTAAGGGTGAAAATGCCGGTTTAACTTGCACGACACGATGATCATAAAAGCAAAGCACAGTGGAGTGTGACATTATAGGGGAGAGGGCCCAATAGTCGTGCGGGGTCCAATAGTCGCGCACCCAATCGTAAATATAATACCCAATAGTCGTTTATATAATGTCTAATAGTTGTGATTTGACTACCCATAATTAAACAAAATGTATGCTTTTGATCTAAAAAGCAACCAATCATGTGATACCACATCAGCGCTCAACTACTCATGATGTAATGCATGAGAATTGGTCTCACTATTTTTTGGGGCCTTTTGGACACCTTGACAAAAACGCATGCTGATGTGGCATCATATTTGATGATGTGGCCCTGAAACCTTAGTTATAAGCAGAGAACTTGCCAAGTAAGCTACAAAAATTGGGAGTGATTTCAAATTTCGACGTGAGGATAACTAGAAGTGCTGGGCTAGGCACGACTCACCGGCCCTCTCCCCCATGGCTGACACACCTCAGAAGATTAAAATTTTAATAAATTTTTATTTGAATTCTATAATATATTCAATAGCCCCATGTGCTTTTTTATCTTCCTTGTTTTAAGATTTCCTCACAAAAACATGCCCCACCTGCCAATATTAGTCTCAAAAATTTTGGTCCCTTGGCACCCAAGACCTTGTTGATTAGGATATAATACTAAATTAAAGGAAATATGGGTGCAAAAAATGTTTCCTACACTAATTTATGAGGAGATAAATGTTCAGAATAACATTTATCCTATAGTTACAAGAAATAAATTAAAACAAAAAAATTACCATAACACAATGATGTATATGGTGAAAACATATCTAGAAAGTAAAATAAACATTCAAAGCATAAACCAATTGTATTATTAAGTAATAATATCAATTCCAATATAATAACCATACACATTCTCAAGTATCACCAACATGCAAATCTAGAATAATTATGACAACATAATGACACTTAAACACATTGTGCATACTCCATCCCAAGCACGGGAAATACATAAATGAAGCACAAATAAAAAACCATTAAATGGTTTTTAGAAAGTCATGTACCATCCCAAAAGAAGCATGTTGCCCAAAATTTCATGGTATAAATTTTAATACCCCTCTTACACAAATTGAATTATTCCTTACACATATTCATAGTTATCACAACTCGTCATATTTGACCATCCAACTTAGGTGTCCCATTTGACTCTGGATTAGTCATTAAAAAATGCTCTATAACAGTCATGCAAACTAAATTGCATGAAAAAATTATACTATAATAACAATTATAAATATAACATTAATATTAATTCTGTTCAATATTTTTAAAACTAAATATCGTAATTTAAATATAATTAATTTTTAAATATTCATTTATAATAATCAACTGTACCAACTCTAATTAATCTAGATTGATTTTCTTTAATTGGAAAAACGTCTCTGTTTTTCTCTCCAGATTTTCCTTCTTATTTCCAGCAAGAAACAAACAGGGAACGTTTTCCTTCATTTCCCCATCCTTTCCTCGAAGGAAGATGCAGTGGCATCTATTTATATGCAGGCCTTGATTTAGTCCGATTCACTCCATTCTTTCTCAAAACATTTTCATCGTTTGCGAGATCTGCTTAGCTCTGTGTTTCAGCCCCATCCTTGCATTTATGGCTTCAAAATCTTCATCTCACCAACAAAATGCTTTCTCTGGAATTGAGCCTCCCAACAAAAGGAGAAAAATAGAAGAATCTTCCAGAGTGTTTGATGTATTCATCAACCACCGAGGCCCCGATGTAAAACACACTCTCGCTACTCATCTTTACAATTCCCTTAGTGCGAAAGGAATAAAGGCATTTCTTGATAAGGAAGAGAAGAAGCGTGGAGTTTCATTTATTTCAACCATTGAGACTGCGATTAGATCTGCTTCAGTGCATATCGCAATCTTTTCACAAACATACGCAGAGTCAGATTGGTGTCTGCGTGAGCTGGTTCTTATGTTACAAAGTAAAGCAAAGATTATTCCTGTGTTTTACAAAGTGGAGCCGTTGGCACTCCGCTACATCGAAACAGGAGTATATGCTAAAGCATTCACTAAATATGAAGATAAGGGCAGGTATCTGGACAAGTTGAAGGAGTGGAAGGAAGCCCTTCAACAAGTTTCATTCACCACAGGCGACGTATTCAAAATTAATCCAGGGTAAGCTTTATGCCTGTTCTCAATCTATTTAACTCAAATAATATATTTTCTTATAGAAAGACAGGTTAAGTGGAATGAGCAAAATTTCGTTCTCATCAAATTCCCCTTTCTCTCGCAGTTCTAGTGACTGCAAAGACATAGTGTCTGCTGTGGAAAAAGAAGTACAAAGGACAAAATGTTTACATGTTGCCAAATATCCAGTCGGACTTCATAAGCTTGTTCAAGATTTTGAAAGGCGGTGCCTTGATAAGCTTGTTCAAGATTTTGAAAGCTAGTGTGGAATGAAGAGAGCAGCAAATGAGAAAGCTAATGTCGTTGGCATTTTTGGTATGGGTGGGGTTGGGAAGACAAGTCTCTCCTTAGAGTTGTTCAACCAAAAGAGATCAAAATACACAAAAGCAAGTTTTATTTATGACGTGAGGGAGGCCTGTGCCAGCGGTAAATTACCTTTATTGCAAAGTAAACTCCTCAAAGATATCTTCTGTGAAGATGATCACAGTTTTACAAGTGATAAGGAAGGGACAAGCTGTCTGAGGGATCGCTTGGAAAGGAGTGGCTCTTCGAGTTTCCTAATTGTTTTAGATGACATTGATAATGTGGAACAGTTAGATGCTCTATTACCCATTGAAATATTGAATAAGCATCGCAATAATTTGGTAATTATTACAACCCGAGATGTAGGGGTTCTTGTAAGTGCAGGAATTGACATTGCTTATCATTTAAAAGGATTGGATTGAGAATATGGGAAAGAGTTGTTTTGTTGGCACGCTTTCAAGCAACCCCGTCCACTTAGCGATGAGGATCTAGTTCAGACTTCGTTATGTGTGTGGAGGCTTACCTCTGTCTCTTATAGTTCTGGGCCGGCATCTATCTGGTAGAGATCATATGCCATTGGCGGATGAACTGAAAAGTCAGTGACTCTTCCTAAAGATATTAGAAGATGTGAACGATTCAATAGTTTTTTAGTTTTAGTTTTAAAGCAGTTTTAAAACAGCAGTTTGCATACTGCGCATATCTCTTGATTTAGTCTTAGTTTTTTTAGCTTTCAACTTTTTTAAAGCAGAATAAAACTGCATGTATTTGAGCAGTCAGGAGTAGTTTGTTTTGTTTTTCTTTCCTTAGCTTTTTAGCTTTCTAGCTTGATTGCTCCTACAGCTATTGCTGTCTTTTGAAACTTCTTTATATAAGAGTTCTTTGTAACCGGTTTTATACACAGTTGAATAATATAGAATTATTATTTCTTAGCTCTGCTGTTCGCTCAATCTGAGAGCTGATATATTGTTTCTTGTTTTCTGAGCAGAA